>JAQGBA010000237.1:0-48362 GCA_034698125.1 Prionchulus punctatus | reverse complement strand
GTTTCAACCAAATCGGTTCACTCAGTCAAAAATGACAGCAAAATCAAAATGTGATTCTTGCTTTGGACACCCTGTACAATTAGAAATTGTTTGAGCAAAAAGATCAAAAAGATTACAACAAAAAACATAAAGAAACCTTGTTGTAAACTGGACTGTTCTATTCTAACATTTTGCAGTCGTCTCGATCAGTTGTGTCTATTCATGGCTCGTGAACCATGAAAATTGCTATAATTAAAACTTTACATACTAATACATTCGCCCATCCGTTACTCATGTCTGTCGCAATCGTCTTCACGTTAGCTTGTTTGTTATCGTTGTTCGTCGTAATCATAATGTGCTGTGAAAGCAAAAGAGAAAAAATCGCAAGAATTCCCGACGCAGAATCGCCACCGCACACGCAAATTAAAAATCCGAAATACGACATCCAGCCAGTCGAAGTGAAAATGCAGCCAGAGCCGATACCGAAACAGCCCGAAACACCTGCGAGACTAGAAGAAGATCCAATCGAATTCCTAAAACGTTTAGCAGAAGAAGAAGGTCCGTTCCTCGAAAATCAAAGTCCAAAAGAAATAAGTAAGAAAAAAACATTTTTTCTAGAATAGTCGTTACATTTTAGTGCAACAAACATTTCATTTGACATTTTAGAACCTGAAGCACCGAACGAAACAAAGCCATCCCTACAAACCACATCAAGTGACCACAATTCAAGTTCTAAAAGCAAGTCATCAAAAACAAAGAAGAGACATTCAAAATCTCGCCGAAGCTCAGAGACTGGTGAATCGTCATCTTCAACTAAATCATCCAAATCAAGTACGTGCGCACCAGAAAGATCGACCGAAGTTCGTCCAAGTTATTCGCTATTAGATTTTCTGGGATTCGGAAAGCCGAAGGAACCGCCACCAGATTCGGTCCAGAAATGCCCCAAAAAGAACACGAATGATAAACGTGCGACTGAACAGGAAAGGCCGGCTTCGAATGAGCGAAGCAAAAGTCAAATTCTCTCCGCTAATCAACCAATTAGTATGTCGAAATTGGACGAGAAACTTACCGAAAAGAAAAGCAGTAAAGAAACGTCGCCGATAGTTAAACGAATGGAATCAACAGAGAACCGAAAAAATGACAATTCGATTATGGTTTCCGCGAAAGACATTCTCTCACCCACGTCATCCTACAAACCACCGAGCTCAAGAATGCAATTCAAGCTTAGTTCCTTCAAAGAAGTAAAGAAAAATGTCCCACTCTTTCAAAGAAGTGAAGAAAAATATCTCTCATCCACGACATCAAACAAACAACCGAGCGCAAGAATGCCATTCAAGCGAAGTTCATTCAAAAAAGTTAAGAAAAATGTCGCGAAGCAAGTGTCAAACGAAAGAACGCACATCAAACAAAGTCGATTTCCGGAAGATAAAAACTACAATTCTACAGAAGAAAAAGATATGATTGCCGCTTTCAAACCGTTCAACAATTATTCGCTGCGAATCGATTTACAAATGGGAAAACCGCAAAAATCCGTTGCTTCATCGAAGAAATCCGCTGAAATCGCCAATCCAATGTTAAAGAAAGATGTTATACCTGATAATTCGATAAAATCCGACAATTCAAACAAATTGTTCGAAACTCGCGTATGGAAAGCCACAAGTACGAAAGTCACATCGAAAGAAGTCAAGAAATAACTCGTTTTTTCTTATGTTTTTGTTTCTTGTATTACTAATATGTATTAATTGAACTTGTAAACTCGAAACTTTTATTAAATAATTCAATGACGTTTTTAATAGTTTTTAAAAGTTGTTAATTATTCTCATAATCTTCTAAACGTGCTTAATCAAATTTTTGAACAATAAACAATTATTCTAGCTACACTATACGTGCAACATGTTGAATACTATCGCAAAAGACATGTTCATATTACTATAATTTGGTAAGCACTGATCTAATAAAACCCATGAAATTTAATTGAACGCTAAACTTTGACCTTTTGTAAGCAAGCCCGATTGCTTACACTTCATCTGGCAACCTCTAAAACATGTTTGCTAATTTTATAACTGAATAAACCACTGTATATTATTTTACTGTAAAATTCATGCTGTAGGTTTTTGCAGTGTGAATTTAATTATTTTATACTGTAAAATTTATGCTGCAAGTCGTTGCAGTGTGAACCTAATTTACGTAACCCTTCTATACAACACTGGCTGCTCTATAGTCGAGAGAGAGTAAAAATCGGTTTCTATTTTGGATATTTTACATGCACGAAATGGAGTGTAAACTACGTTTCGGCGCAGGTCGGTCGGTTCGTAATTTTGCTCCGCTAAATTAATAAATTATCTGCGCTTTTGGCCATTTCGAACACCGTTTATTACGCCCTATATGGACTGGCGACCCGTATAGTATTTTTATTGCCCATTGCTACAAAATTTGTACAACAGAAGACGACTTTCGTATAGTTTGACGACGGACGACAACAGATTGGTCAATGATTTTGCGAACGTTTCGAGCAAGACTCGGAGAAGCGAATTCGTTAATTTCGTCGATTAAACGTTTTGGAGAAGCTCTTGAAGTAATACCTTCTTACATAGCGATCTTGCGGTATTTATCGTCAAATTCACGAATCGTATGACACCGAAATAAACGATCAGCGTAGAATTCTCTATTTCAAGGCGTTTGGCGGTTTGGCGATGGTAAAATCCTCTATTAGGCTTCCCGTTGACCGATGCCAGCGTGGCGAAGTACGATGTTCAAAAGGATAAAGATATTTTGACGAAAGAATAGACAGTGTGATACGTTTGTTGTTTATGTTGTATAAATTTTGTTTCTACACCTTCATTTATTGAAGTCGAGTAAATTATTATTATTATTAACACAGACAAATATGTTAGGTTAGTCGACAACAGTTTTGTACATGTTCAAACGAGGTAAGTATCTGGCAAGTGTAAACAAATGTAAGATTGGGGCAAATATTCGATGCAACTTGATTCGTTTACGAAAATCCTCGCGCAACTCAAGTGACTGGTGGTCAGTCAACCTGAAATCATCAAACAACCTGCGTACCACCTATTGAATGGTCGCGTACCACTGGTGGTACGCGTACCACACTTTGAGAAACACTGGGTTAGTCTTATTTGATTCGACTTGTTGATGCTTTAGTTTTAATTAGTTTAAGTCAAAATAAGAGAAAAGTCAAACATAAATCAACAAAAAAGCAAAATTTAACACTGGCTAATCGTGTTTACGTGCATATTTCGAATTCGATATTTTTATCGGGACATTTAACGAAATTCGTGCAATTTCTCGTTCGGACCCTCGACCGTCGACCGCCCACGTTGAATTTGCATGCTGACCAGTGGCTCCACGTGGTTATATCCGACGGGATAACGTTGGATTTTCCATCGTCTTCTTCGGTCGGGATTAGCGTGGTGATATCCTGTTGAGGGATATCGGTGCTGATGAATTCGTCGAATATCGCTAGCGTTGGTTCGGCTGTCGAAGTCGTCGTCGATTTCACGAAGCTCTTCACGAGCTGCGACTTTTGAAAAAATCCTTCAAAAACGATGCAGCCGTACACGTTTTGTGCGAATTTAGCTGCAAATTGAGCATTTAAACGATTTACGACTGAGCAAAGCGCGGCCACTAGCAGGACCGCCGCCGCCGCCGCCTCCGGGTTTCTGGGCCAGCAGACATCCGTTTTCCAAATAGTACTGATTGGCGTTGGCCGACGTGCCCCCCGGGGTATTCGTGGTGGCATCCTTCAAGATGCACAGGTTCGTACCAGCGTCGTAGACAGCGGCCTGCAAATCAAATTTCCCGGCAGTTAATCCGATTTATCCGGGCGCAAAAAATCACTGGCTACTTTGCATTTTGGATTTGCGACGCACTGATTTGCACAATCAACTATAGACGTGGATTTACCAGTGCTCACAGTGTGCTCGGGTATGGAAGTCTGCGGCAGCAGGAAGAAAAACTGTTCGAAGCAAGTTGCAGGAGCGCCGCCTGCAAGTTTGAAAAACAAACAAAAAATGTGTCGGCTAATTGAAGTGTGCGACCAATTTTTGAAAACTTCTACTTGCTAAACAGAATTTCTGAAAGAAAAACGCCTGAGGGTTTTGCTTCAACAATGTGCCGCCGTCGGGTGGTCCTGCTGAAGTGCTGAACGTACACGCCACGTTGGAACCACTTCTGGCCGACGAGAATGATGTACATCCGACTGGACCCCCGTCAGCGCCCTAAAAGCGAAAATTTCGACGCTTATTTTGCTTGCGAGTGGATGAATCGTGCACATTTTGCAAACGAGTTACCTTTTGGTCAGTACAAGTCGTGATACAATTATTCTCGTCGGACACACCAGGCACCACAGCCGATGGTGTGACTGACGTTGGCAGCTCAGCACCTGGTGTGACGAAATATGCTGTGCTGCTTCTCGATGGACAAGCTAGAAAAAATTTGCATATCCTTCACTCACGAGTCGATGTAAGTCTTAAACGAATTTACATAATCCAGGGCCAGTGTTGTTCGTCGGAATGGTCGGCTGTCCAGTGACCGGCGGCGGTCCACCGGGCACACCTGAAATGTGAAATGGTACGATTGGAAAGTTTTCAAACAAAAAACCGTCACTGGCTAACGTACTTCCGCACGATTGCACTTCGGGATTGTTCACACGTTGGTAGTAGACAGTGCCGTATCGATTCAATAAAATGGCCGGATTCACGCTCGCCGTCGTTGCGTACAGGTAACAATTGTGCTGACGTTCGTCCCAAACCACCGACAGACATCCGTCCTGAAAAACAAAATTTTCCAATTTTGCCAGCAAAATTTCGTTTCATTCTCACGGTTCCGGCTAAACAGGACATCAGGCAGTCGTACAGCGTTGTATAGTAAATTGCTGTGGTCGGCTGTGCGCCACCTCCGCCTATTGGATACGGAGCGAAACATGGCAAGATTTCTGAAAAATTCAAGCATAAAAGTGCGCTAGCTGCAACAGTGTCGAGCTATAAACGTGAATTATAATTTTTCGTGATGACGTCACCGTCTCTTTTTTGAAGACGGCACTACCTTCGCTCGACGACGTCATTGTGTCTATATTTCATGACGTCTCCCTCTAAATTTGATGACGTCATTGCCGAGACTTACTTGAAGGATCTCCTTTAATTAAGCCGATGAGTGATAAAATGATAAAAGTAGAAATTTGAAACATCATCTCGATAGTTTTGAAAATTTCTCTCAGGGATTTTAGGAAGTTCGCTAAAAGTAAAAGTTGTTTTGTAAAAGTTGGCATGAGTTTTGTATTTAGGTCAAATTTTCTGGAACTAGGCCAGTCGAACGAATAAAAGTTTGAAAAGTGTTAGTAAGTCACAGAAAATAAAACAAAGTTAAATCGAGAAAGTCAAAAAAAAAATATTTACGTGGGCAACTATAGTACGTGGACAACATAGTCACTTGGTCAACTATAGTCAATGGATAACTATAGCAGTTGAGTAACTATAGTCACTTGAACAACTATGGTCACTGGACAAGTATATTCGCTGGACAACTAAAGTCAATGGATAACTGTAGTTATTGCGTAACTATAGTCACGGAAGCAACTATGGACACTGGTATAAGTACAGTCGCTGGACAACTATAGTCAGTGGATAACTATAGTTGTTGAGTACTATAGTCGTGACAACTGTGGTACAAAGTTTGACCAAGATTTAGTAAATTAATGTTTTGCTCATTTTTGAATTTTGTTGTAACTACAACATTGCCTGCGAATCATGTAGTTGCGCTCACTTTACAGAAACAGTTCAGTTTTAATGTTTGCACTATTTGAATCGGTCGAAAATGTTACTCGCTCTTTTATTACTTGTTAATTTTCCATTTTTCGTTTTCTGCGACATGAATTTCAGTAAACATGGCGAAATCTACTTTTGAAACTCATTTCGACTCGTTTCATTTTTTTCAGACCCAAAATTAGTCGTGGACGCTTATCAAACGTGCCAAAATGCGTTTATAACGGGAACTTTGGATTGCAAATTTTATAATCTTACAAACGAAGTCGTTCGTAACAATGAGTTTCAAATTTTGTTGCAATGGATTGTCGACAGGAAACTTGAACAAATCGACGTAAAATAATTATTTGCTTGTTAGATTCATTTTTATTACGTAATTTTGTTTAGAGTTCTTTAAATAACGTAATAAAAATCGGGAATGGATCAGAATACATTTGCATTGGGACCATTTCACAAAGTTTGACGACAATTTTTTTGAAAAATATTACCTACGTAGCTGGCCGTTCTAAACTACACTGTACTTGCAGTACTCTTCTTCAAAAATTTTGTTACTTTTATTTATTAATTTTCAGGTACTTCATCCCAAATTCAAACTCACAGTCAGTGAAATGTCAATCAGATTTTTTGCTTGTTTCTCGTTATTTGAAGACACATTTTGTTTACAGCTGATTCTAAAACAACACCTAAACGTTTTACTGAAGAGCCGTCGAAGAAATTCGGTTGTAAGGATTTCTGAATCTTTCAACTTCGAAAAGCAAGTCAATTTTTTTGTTTTTTTAGTAGCTGTCGTTATCGTTCTCCTTTCCGTAAGCTTCGCCCTTATCATCGTTATTTGGTTACCCATAACATTGTTTTATATCACTGTATGGTATCGAAAAAGGCGTAAGTTATGTCAAAAAAGTCAACTATAGTTGACTAATTTTCGTCAATAGTTGACTATTTCGGACTGTAGTTGTCTATTGTAGACTATAGTTGATTATCATCGAATCCATTTTTAGAAGCAAACAGATTCACAGGATCTTCGTCCGTTCATCCATCAACCTATTTAAGGTACCTTTTTTCAATTTTTTATGAAAAATAAACTTGGAAATTTGATTTCAGCAAATTCGGCGATAGTCGAAAGTCGAAAAAAAGCAAATCAATTTGAAAAAATTTATTGGTATTTTTGTTTTTTGGTTATCATTCTTGTTCAATATTGTAAAAAATTAACAATAAAATGTTCAACAAGTCGATTTTCATTAAAAACAGCAAAATAAAACCGATAATTATTTAAACTTATCGTGCTAACATTTGAATTTGCTGCCAAACTACAGTAAAATGATTAGCAAGCACGGCAAGATGTATGATAAATAAAAATGAGTTTGACGTACAGTACACTTTACGCGTGCGTGCGTGGCGTTAAAAAAATTTGCATAGTCGCGTGAATTCCCAAAAAAGTCAAGAATTTGATTTTTTTCTTGGCTTTTCGAATCGAATTTCGACGAATCATGGACGAAGGCGATTTACTGCGAACAAAGCCCAACGTTTGCTCGCGATTTTTCTCGACTATAAGCCAGGTAAAGTGATTTTACAAACAAAAAACACGTCGGACATCGGGCGAAATAGTGTCACTTTTTTAATTCATTGAGTTTTTTTCAGCGATATCAATTGTTATTAGATTATTTTACGCCCTACGCAGCGATTAGGTGGATTACGTCCGTACTCTTCGGTCTTATTTATATGTTGCGTGTATTTTATGTCCAGGTACGTAAAACGCGTTAGCCAACACCGGAAATTTGTTTGTGAACGTTCTTTTCGTGATATATATACAGGGCTTCTACATTGTTACATACGCGTTGGGCATTTATCACTTAAATTTGCTTATCGCCTTTCTAACACCAAAGATCGACCCGGCGTCGGAGTTCGATAGCGGTCAGTAAAAACAAATTTATTGTTGTTTCTAGCTGTTTACCAAGTAAAAAATCGTGCGCTAGCCATTTTTTAGACAGTGAAGACGGTCCAGGTTTACCGACGAAGTCGAACGAAGAATTCAAACCGTTCATGCGTCGACTACCCGAATTTAAATTTTGGTAAAATTCATTCGAACTATAGTCAGAACTATAATGCAATTTAAAAACAAATTTCGTGCAGGTATTCGGCGACTAAAGGCATCGTTATCGCGTTCGTGTGCACGTTTTTCGAATTTTTCAATATTCCCGTGTTTTGGCCGATATTGGTTATGTATTTCATCATTTTATTCTGCCTTACGATGAAACGTCAAATTAAAGTATGATGATGGCGCTCGACACGATCGTTTTGAAACAAATAAAATGCGCTAGCCAGTGACTTTGCTTTGCCATTTTAGCATATGATCAAATATCGCTATCTACCATTCTCGCACGGAAAGCCTCGTCATCGCGGTCGAGACGAAGCCACGAACGTGGTGCAAAGCAAGTAGCTTGTTCGCTTGAAGCTGAAAATTTGTTTTTCTGGGTATCTATCCGATAGTATCCGGTTTAATTCCACTTCTTTAAAACTTCATTATTTTCAACAAAAACGTTTCCTAAAAAATGTTAGTTTTCAACTATAGACAGTGATTTTTGAGCCTCAGTCATTGAACTACTCTAGTCAGTGGACAACTATAGGAAACTTGCAACAATCCTTTCTAAAAATAACAATTTTCTATTTGTTTTTCTTTTGAGACGCTTTCGTTTCTTTTTTTTTACTCGTTTCGTCAATCTTGTAGACGCCTTTTTTGTTTTTTCATAGGTATGTAAAATCTGGAGATTCGTCGGCCGTTGAAGATATCTAGGTTATTGAAAAAAGCAAAAATTCCCGGAAATTTCTTTATATTCCTCGTTTCTTTTTTTCGTTTGTTTCTTTTGCAATTTTTTTCCTGGTACTTTTTTTCAGACTTCTTTAAGCTAGATGTGTATGTTTTTTTGCTGATTTATTCGTTTTTTGAATTTATTTATGTCATCGTTGTTAATCGCGCGATCTAAAAAATTTTTTTTTCGTTGTGTCATGTTTGTTTTTAGTTTTTGCACTTTTACTTTGATAATTCGAACCGTTTCGGATAATTTTAGAAGGATTAATGAGCAAAATTCCGAAGAAAAAGTGCAAAATTTTAGTTTATCACAAGAGAAAGCAACTAGTGAAATTCATTTTCGGCTGTTAAATTGGTTTTATTGTTGATCGACTCAAGTTTTTTTTTGGTTTTTGTTTCGAAATGTTTTCGTACACTTTAGTCGAGAATTTTGAATCAAAACGTGTTTTCATTTTCAATTAAAAGTGTTATTTAACGTTTCATTACGGTTCACAGCCATCAGTCGACTTGAAAATTTCTCTCAGCCAACTTTCAACTAATTTTGCTCGTTCCGACGGTTTTGTGGAAAAATATTTGCGCTGCCGGTCGCTGTATCGGTCCAAAACAGGAATCACATCTCTGTATCGATAATCCTCCCAATGGTAATTGAATAATTTCAATAAATCAACGACTCTATCGTCGTTCAATAATTTCACCGGCTCTCGAGGTTCTAAGTGAGGAATGAGAATATCTTGGAATATCAAACAAGCTCTGAACGCGAACCAGCCGCCGTACGTCGGATGTAGAGAAAGTCCGAGAAACTTCTGTCAAAAAACATATAACTTGCATAGACTTGCGCAATAGCGAGCAAATATTGAAAACGTTACCGAGTTAGCTGGAAGGTTGGCGGCCGGTTCAACGTGACACTCGTCCGGCATCTGATAATAATATGCTGCCCCGGACACGTGTCCGGCGGTGGTCATCAGCATTTTCGGTCTTCTGAAAGCCGGGACCATTTCGAAATCGTGTATTATGTCGAGTTGAATATCGTCGAACAGCTAAAATGCAAGAATTGTGACCGGGGGAGTGCGAATTTTTGTTATCTAGCCTAAGGATCGAGCCATTTTTGTTTTCAAGCATAAGGATCGAGCCATTTTTGTCTTCTTTCCTAAGGATCAAGTCAAGATAGCTGGCTATTTATAGTCGTTGATAAACTATAGTCACTGGGCAACTATAGCCAACGAATAACTATGAGCCTTGTCACCGAATAACTAAGGGCCACGACAATGAAAAGCATAAAACGGAATTTGAGAGTTTCGGTTTTTGCCCCTAAACATCGTCGAAAAACAAATTACCTGCCTTAGTCGAGCGAAAAAGCATGTCATACATTCGTCGATGAAATCTTTGACTTGCGGCAATCGATGTCGATTTTCCAATAGCCACGGCATGAAAGTCTTCTCGAACATCGACGGCGTACTGACGACAATCACCGACAACGTATCGCCGTCGTAATTTAATTTAAAAGGCTTCGCCACTTTATCATTGTATGCTCCAATCTAGAAAACAGACCAATAAAGTTAGTCAAAAAAAACAACGAATTTTTATTTTTCACTTACCTTAAAGGGATAAATTTCGAATCCACTGTCCGAATTTAAAACCGAACGGCATTTCGATAAAATTTCATCGAACTTACCGTCTGGCATGCCAAAAAAGCAAAATATTTGCGAAAAAAATAGTTTTTCCGAGCAAATAAAATTGTCTTCCTATCTCGCATTTTATAGCGCACAGCTTTTTCGAAATTATATCCAGATTCGCAGTGAATCCCCAAATGGTCGCTTTTCCATGGTTGAAAACAAAAAATGCGACTAAAGCGGCATCTATCGAGCAACAGCAACGTTTTTCAAAATAATATTCAGATTGGCCTTGAATAGACATAGCAGACTTTAAATCATGAAATCGAGCTATTCGACGGTTGAAAAACAAAAAATGCGACTAAAGCGCCGTCTGTCGAAAAAATGGGTTTTCAACAGTTTTCAAAATAATATTCAGATTGGTCAGGAATGCAGCAGACTCCATATCATCAAATGGCACTTATCGCCTGTTAAAAAAACAAAAAGTGCGACTAAAGCGCGTCTATCGAGCAATGGGTTTTCGAAATAATATTCAGATTGGCAATGAATAAGGGCGGCGACTCCAAACCATGAAACGACGCTTTTCAACGGGAGAAAAACAAAAAATGCGACCAATCGAACAAACAGGTTTTCAAAATAATATACAGAAATTGCCTTGAATAAACACCAAATCATCATCAGATGGCACTTTTTGTCGGTTGAAAAAAATGAAGATATTTCTCTTATCACAGATTATTTGTACTTTGGAAAATCAACAATTTGAAACTTTTCTTTAACTTTATACCACGGATACCTCCCAGTTCTATTCGTTCGCATATTTCTGCCTATCGCGAAGTCATCAAATTGATTTCGAATTTTGAGAACATCGACAACATCGCCGATATTCAATTCGATTTCTTCGTCAATCGTCGGCGCGTGTTTCATTATGGCTGTCTGTCGATGATTTTGTTGTCCATGAAAATAGTAAATTTTATCGAGCGATCGCACCCGATTCGTGAAATCGACGTGTTCGGAATTGATTTGCATCATCTCGTAAATCAACCGGCAAACGTTCGACGAATGCGTGCAAACTACGAGATTGCACCGCGACAGTAAATGGATTGATGTTACGATAGCCATGAGAGAGGATTCTGAAAATCTGTCAAAGTTATTATTTGCTAGCTTCGTACCATTGAAATCATATAAAAATTCATAATCAGGGTATTTGATTTTTGCTTCGTTTATTAATGATAAGTCGTCGGTCGCTAAGTAAACTCGCCGCGTTGTATTTTTTGCTATTTGAGCATCGTACCAAATTTTAACATGTTCCATGTATTCTTCGATCCTGAACAGAGCGGCTTCCGACAATAACTTGTCTGTTCTTCGTACGTGAACGCCAACAATTGGCGGTGAAAAGTTGATGCTGTTCATATGCTGTTCGATATATTTTTCCACCTTAGGAGTATATCTTAGGATATAATGAAGAAATTGACTGAGCCAAAATGTGGATGGGTCGTGATGCGATGATATTAGCGACTGTGCGAAGTCTGACGGAATAGCGGGCGGAATAGTTGATATTTTGTAGTCGTACATAGGCACAGTTAATATCTCTAAATCGTCGTCCTTCACTTTTGTTAAAGTGGACTTCAACAATTGCTTTTGATCGACTAAGTCGTTGATCGTACAGTTGGTCAACGGTAAAAAGAATTCGTTCCAACCCTTCGGCGAATAGTGCCAGCGATCGAATTCGGGTAATAAAACTCGGTTCAAGCTGAAACTCACGATGAGGCAATAAGCTAGCGTGTGAATTTGACATCCGAATCCGCATCCGTAGCTCGTCAGACATTTCATCTTTTTTGCTCGTTGACAGTCTGCCGGATGTTGCAAGTTGTAGATACGTGTTTGAGTCTGATTCGTTATTTTCGACAACTCGCTTCTTCGATGGTCGGTTACATTTTCATGTTCCATTATCCGAATCGTCTCTGTCATAAGATTATTGGCCAAGTTCAAAATCTCAAGACGATCTTGGTCTATGCGTTGAGATATTATAGATTTCGTTTTTGCAAGATTTTTAAATTTAACATCAGCAAGTTCGATCCAACTTTGCAGTTTCGGCAACAATGAAACTTCCAAGTTGCGCTGTTCAATTCCAATGGGAATTTTCGACGATTCACTTTTCTGCGAGTCTGAACGATTTTCAACTCGCATTACGTCGATAGACTCTGCCAAAATAAGACTGCCGAATTCGTTAATCTCCGTACGATCTTTATTTATGCTTCGAGATAGAATAGCCGTAGCTAATTTTTTAAGACTTTCTAATTTTGCGTCCGCTAGATCGATCACACTTTGCAATTTTTGGACAAAATTCTGTTGCTCGACGTTAACGATAATAGCACGATTCAATATTTCATCAGTCGTTTTTACAGTTTCGCTAGTAGAGAAAATGAACAAACAGATTAATAGCGAGCTAAATAACACGAAAATTTTGAACAGAGTTCGACAATTCATCCGCCTGTCCATTTTTTAGCTAGTGAACAACAAAAATTCAATGCGACGCAACATTTTTCTACATTGTAAAAGTTCAGATATGCGGTTCAACTTTGTTTATTCACTCGGCTACTATTGCAAACAATTTTGTTTGAGCAAGCGGTTTGATAAGAAAAGCTTAACCATCTTGGATATGGGGGCCATTCATAAAGTACGTACGCGAAAAATTGGGGTTTTTTGCCTCCACCCTCCTCTAGTACGCCTTTTGTACTTTTTTCCAGACCCCCCCCCCCTAAAAAAGGATGTACAAATCTGGCGATACCCCCCCTTCCACGTGTAAATTTTTTGCGCTTTTTAAAAAAGTATAATCAACTTTTCACACATAATTTTTTTCATTCTACCGTACCACATGATGCTATATGTAACCTATAACAAGCAGTTGAGAAAAAAAGTAACCTAGCCTCAATTGCAGGTAGGCAAAAAAAGAGCACTAAGACATGAACTAACAAGCAAACATTACTCAATTTCACTAAAAGGATTCAAAGCATATCGATCAAAAATGTTCTCAAAAATCGCTATTCGCAAATCATTCGTATGCCAGATTCATTCGTAACGGATTTTCGTTATTTCCGGCTATAATTTTATTAAAATTGAAGATTTATGGGGTTAGAAAATTTATGAAGAATATGGGAAGGCGTTACGGAAATCACAAAGATTTAATTAAAACTATCGTCAAAATTGTTGCTTTTTATTGGAAAAAAAATGCTGCCATGAGCGCAAGATTTTGTGAAAACAATGTTTTTGCAGTAACAGTCTATTTTGGCGCTTTTCTTGCAAGTAGCGCATTTTAAAAAAAAGCGTACGCACGCTACCGCCTGACTCCCCTTCCCCCGTACGTTTTTGTTGTTTTTTCATGCCTCCCCCTCCCTCCCCCTAGGTGCGTACGTACTTTATGAATGGCCCCATGGTTAAATTCTTTTCGAAAATGAAATCAAATTTTTAACAAAGTGTTAGCGATTTAAGTTTGAAACGAGTTCAGTTAAATTGACTCGATGTGAAGGTAAAAAATGTCAAGAAAGATCTCCGTTGGTAGGGTGAATTTGCACAAAAATATAACATTTATTGTTGTTGCTTATGGCTTATCTGTCCGAGTACAGCTCCTTAACTTTCAAGTGATGGCTAGGTTGCGGTTTGATCTGTTTTGAGAAACTTACATTTCAAGTAATTTCTAGCAAAGCACTGTCACCAGAAAATGACTTATGACGGTAAGTGTCACGAATAAGTGCACTTGAGGCAAAAAATCGGTCACCTCCAACGACGAAGTTTGCCACGGCAAATTATATTGTGAAAACCTTTTTTTGTCAATGAACTCGAACAGTGTCCATTTGAAAATGTCTAAATTTATTTTACCTGTACATGAAATTCTTAACAACTGCGACGTCATTATGACGTCACCGTCTACAAAAGTAAATGACTACAAAAATTCAGTTTCATCACTGGCTTCGATTATAAAAACAGTAAAATTCATGTTTCAGTCGTTAGCTTGCTCAATGGCGAGTTCCTCGGCGAAATTTTGAGCATAAAACGGCGCGTGCCATTGATCCAAATTTGCTTGGCGTATGGGCGATCGGCGCCCTTGATAGGGTCGACGGAGCAACGAATTGTCCTCTTGCCATTTCGGTTGACCATTGTCGAACAGTCCCACGGTTTCGATATTTCCGAACTGGTCGACCACGCCGGACATCTGAGGCGGATTGAAATACATGGCCGGTCCGCCGATGGGATTACAGTAAGCCGCTGTGGTCATCGCTGTCCGAAAGGAAAATACAGAGCATTGGGCGTAAAAGAAACAAAAAAACTGTCTGAAAAAATCGTTTTACCAACAAGGAAATAAAACACGACGAACGATATCATTGCCTGTCTGGGTTCTTTTTCTACATTAAACATAGACGATAGGCTTTTTTTAATTTTCAAAATGTAACCTCGGAAAACAAAAATTCGTTACACGTGTAATCCACTTGTACCGACAAAACGGACGAAATGCGTTTTGACACCTTTTCACTGAAGAAAACACCTGAAATTCACCCAGTAACTGTTCTAATTCGGCGCGTATACGATTCGACAGTGTTTGTTGATGACCGTCGTAGATAAAACGTTTTTTTCAATATTACTGTACTCATCTCCTATCTATTATTGTTCATTCATTTTTACCCAGCCACTCGTCAAAAACGAATTTTCAAATGAAAGTTTTTATTTGTAAGACGTTTCGAACGCGATTTACAACGATTCGTGTCAAAGTTTGGCGATGGTTCGTCGAATTACAAATGCAATAAATCATTCAACTATAGTACGCGAATTGCAAGTCAACGTCGAAAATAAATCATCGAAGTATTGGTTTTGGACGATTTCGCGCGTACGCAAGCAAATTACTTGTGCTAGCCAACTACCTTGCAGCAAATTGCTCGCGCTAGCCAGCGTCTTTCTCTCTTCCTCGCGTTGCAAACAAATAACTAGCGCTCGCCGCTTACCTTCCGCACACTGATCAGTTTTATTAAAAGATGAAAACTTCAAATCAAATACTGCCGATCGTTGAACAAAAAAGTTTCTCCGTGATAAATATGAGAATTATAAACAGTTTTCAATTTTGTCGACTGATGAACCGTTGGCAATAATCTGTCCGCCTGAGGCGATTTAGGAGTTTCGACCAGTTGCGACCTGTAATCGAGGTCGGGGTAAGCCTCGTTTGCATACGACGAATAATTAAGGCAAGTAGGCGAGAGGTCCAATAAAGTGTCATCCCTTAAATGCCAAACGTCGTGACGACAATTTTCGCCAATATTTTGTTGAGGCACGATTATTTTCCTGTGAAAACGCGAAACAAACAAAAAAGAGGTGAATATTTTCGCTGGCTAAATAAATGCGAAGGCGACTTATACTTCAGTGAGTGTTTGTCGCTGTCTATCGAATAGACATCGGATGGATATGGATAATCCTTGATTATCTGCATTTCGAAGGATTGCTAAAAATACCGAAGATATTTCGACTGGCTATGACTTACAAAAAGAATTTTCGAAAAATGTTCAATTTTGATCGAGAAAAACAAATTTTCAAATCGGCTGTTAGGTAAATCGGATTCAGTGACAGCCGATGTTGCTTGTCGATTTTCTTCGTGAATTTTCAACATTTTTCTAAAATTCTTTTTGCAATTCGTCGACAATGAGCGTACCTATGCAAGGATATTTCAATTGTCTACGAGATGCAAAAAGAATTTTTGAAAAATGTTCAATATTGACTGAGAAAACAAATTATCAAATCGGCTGTAAGTAAATCGGATTCATTTGACAGCCAAGGTTGCACGTCGAGTTTCTTCGTGAATTTTCAACATTTTTCGAAAATTCTTTTTGCAACTTGTCGACAACGAGCGTACCTTTTCCGACGTGGACACCTCACCGAAGTTGTCCTGATCGTCGTCCGTTTGAGGCTTGCAGTCGATGATGACTTTACCGCAAAGCACAAGACCAACTGCCAGCGTCGTCGGACCAGCAAGCCATACCTTGCTGATCACCGATGTTCGCTCGAATAATGCATATCCAGTGAATACAATGCCCAGTACGATGGAGCAAAACGAAACGAATCCGTACGCGAATAGATGAATCCGACGACGAATCAAATGCCCGGAAGGCATTCAAGATACGTTCGATGAAATGCTGTTAAAAGTCCATTCTCACAAAGATGTCCGTGAGCACGCTCGAAGGCACTGGCTCAGTGATGAATTTTGTTTTTGTAACTTTCAATAGTTCACCATGATGTCCCTGTAAAAACATTCCAGGCATCCAAATCACCTGCTAAATTCAAAGAAACGGCACTGAACATGAAAAGGCTAGTGAGAAAAATTTGTTTTTCATCCGAGTTTTCCCTCCAACATGGAAAACTTATTTAATGAATAAAAATCGGTCGATTTGAAACACTATGCAAGCACGAAAGTAGTTCGCCCCTAAGTAATAAAATGCTATGAGAGTTTATCGACACGTTTACATTGAGAAGAATAAACTAATGGATCATGGAGAAAACATGAACGGACCAAACTGTGGTTAGATACATTAAATGGAGGAAGTGCATTTAAATAATTTTACAATTTTAACTCTGTTATGATTCAAAAATGTGGTAGGAAAAAGAAATGTGAAGACAGATTTCGCGCTTGGATTTCACTAGCTAGTTTCAATGACCTAAATCCTCGAAAAAAGCGTCTGAAAACAAATTTCATAGAAGATTGATTGACATTCTCAGCTTATTTCCGGCTAAGTTCCTTTTCAGATGATGAGCTTTGTCGAAAGACGATTGATCTCTCAAATCGCTGAGGGTTTGTTGATTATTGTTAGGAAATGAAAAGTTTATTGATGTCCTGTTATTGTGTACTCGAAATCGAAAATAACATGAATAGATTTTTCTCATGGCCAGTTAACGCAAGTTATAAAAATACAACATGAATTCAAACGATAATTTACGAAAAGTGCAATAAAATGACGATTAAAAAATCAACGATGACCCGTGAATGCATGAATGTTCAATGATGTTCCACGAATGGATGGTTGTCCCACCAATGATGTTCAACGAGAGTGGATGTCCAATAATGATCAATCAATTTATGGATTTAAAATGATGAATGGATGTCCGATGATGTTCCATGAATGAATAGTTGACCGATGATGTCCCATGAATGTATGGATGTAAAATAATGCTTCATGAATGAGGATATTCATTAATTTCCAATATGCTACTCCTGTGCTGATGGATGTCCAGTGATGCTCCATGAATAGTTGTCCAATGATGTACCATCAATAGTTGTCCAATAAGGTTCCATGAATGGATGAATTTTAAATGACTTCCTTGAATGAATTCAATGATGTTCCATAAAGACAGAAGTCGAATGATGAATGAGGATATACAATAATGTCCATTGCTGTTCCATGAAATAATGGATGTCCAATGAAAGGATGTTCTTTTGATGATGTATAATCAAAAAAAATCAGATCACTATCGATTGCTAAAACCTGATTCGAAAATGAAATTTTATTGATCTCAACAATAGAATTCATTTACGACTTCAAGAAAAACGCTATACGAATACTTTTTTCTCACGGCCAGCGAACGCAAGTTGCACGAGAAACTAAAAATCCAACAAAAATTTCCAATAAAGCGGTGTGAAAATCGTATTTACAAAATCAAGCGATTTTATCGCTCGTTTCAGTGTTTGAAGCGTCGGCGATTTTGCGTTTTTCTTCCTCGTTCCAACTTTTCACTAATTCACGAAACTTCGCGCTGTTTTCTCGTTGTTTTTTTCGTTTACTTTCCGATTTATTCGATTTGTTTCTGTCTTCGTCGGCGACGCGCGCCAGATAGCTGTTTTTTCCGTTCAAATGCAAATCGACCTGTTCGATTAGTCGTTCGCGGGCGATTTCGCGATTTTCGTCCACCGATCGGCTGTGATGTACTTTGACGAAAACGCCGGTCGGCTTATGTTTTAAATTCACGCAATTCATGGATTTGTTCACTTTCGATCCACCGGGACCCCAGCCGTGAGCGAAATTCTCCTCTAAATCTTTTTCGCGAAGTTCCGGAAACGGATACTTCTTGCGGCTGATTAATCGAATAAAGTTGAAATTAAAACAAAATTTCGGTCGCAAAATCATTATTTTTAGTCGCTTTTGCGATTCTTAAATACGTTAAAGTCGAGATTCTTCTTGCAAAATTGCAGAAAATCGAGAAAATCAGCTGTTTTCAATAGACAATCGAGCGATTTCGAGTCATATTCAGTTTGGCAGCGCCAAACACGATTCGACTTCAGATTCGTGAAGCTTCGCTCAGCGTTGCGATTATTCGCGTAAAGCAAAAAAGCAAGCATTTTTTCAACTAGCGAATTGCGATTTGATGCAAATCTTGCAACCAATAAATCTAAACACGATTTTTGCAAAACTTGGTGAAAGCAAAAAATAGCATTTTTCGCTTGTAATTATGCTGCAAATCTTGTAACCAATAAATCTAATTTACTAGAATTATAATCACCAAAAAAACTAAGCTAAACAAACAAAAAAAAAACAAAAAAATTTTCTAGCAACAATAAATGACATTCGAAAAAAACAACCAAATTTGCGCTGCAACTTGCAACGATTACCGGCGCCGCTTTCTCGCAACATTCGCTAACGATTTCCGTGATACTTCGTCGAGCCGCATTGAATGAATTCATCGTCGTGTCGAACCAATTGAAATTTCAACGAGCCGAAGTGAACTTTGTCGTCGTGAGTTTCCAAGCCGATGCCGCCCTTGCAAATCGCCGCGCAAATCGGACATTCGACTTCGACGTGACGCAACTCGCGATGTCGCTTGATTAGATCGACATTTTCGAACGTCAGCCGACATTCGCCGCAATGCAAAATCGAATCGACAGCGGCGTTCTTCGACTGCAGCATGCTGACGACTGGCTTAGCGAGCGGTTTCATTTTCTTGGCACCGACTGGTTTTTCCGCGACCGATTTCACTTTCTAAAAACAAAATCGAAAATTAGCTAGTGACGTCATAAATGCGAGATACGAGTCAAAAATTAGCTAATGACGTCATCAACGCGTGAAATCAGATTTATACTTTCGATTCCTGCGCGATTGGCTGCTTCTCAGCCGCCGGTAGCTGCGCGACTTGCGACTTTTCGGCGCTGGCCATCAACTCCATGTCTACGAACTCTTTGAATGCTCGATCGACTTTGCCGACTTGTTTGCCGTGCGTCCAGTACAAGTGACAACGCAAGCCTTGCTCGCCGCTGCACAGTTGGCCGCAAATGCCGCACACGCGCGGGTCTTTAACGGCGTCGTTGCCGTTTTTGGCCAGCTCGCCGCCGTGCATTTTCAGCGTATGTTTGACGAGATATTGCGCAGTTTTCGTTATCAACCCGCAAATTTGGCATTCGTGCAATTTCGCCGGATCGCCGTCGCTCAATAGTTTGTTTTTCAGCGATATTTTGTTTTTGTGATTCGATTTGATGTGCAACGACAGCCGATTCGCCGACGCGAAAACGTCGCTGCAAAACAAGCAACGCCACGGTTCGACGAACATGTCGTCTTTGTCGATCGTCGGATGGCTAATGGAAAAATGCGCCAAAAAAGAATCGCGAGATTTCATATCTTTTTCGCAAAATTTGCAATAGTGAGGCGGTTTGTCGACGCTGCCGCCGCGCGATGAGTTCCGCCTGCAGCTCGCCGACGCCGACGACGACGTGTTGACTTGGATTTGCGAAGCTAGATACTGCATCAGCGAGGGCGAATTCATGTCGTCGCATTCTTCTTTCGTGATCATTTTCGGATCGCTCGATTTCGATTGAATCGCAAAAGTGGCACGCTTGACGATTATTCAAACTAATTTTTCATCTTCAAAATCGCTAGACGTTTTTTAACGACACTTCTCTTTTTTCGACTGGCCAGTGATCGTTCTTTTGTAAATTTACGTAACAATCGAAATCGACAAATGCAATGCATCCTATGCAAATTTGTTTCGTCGCTGTCGCGCGACGGTTGATATGCAAAAAAAATTTGCATAACAATGCTTATTTTTGGTTATCAACGATTGACGCTGCCAAAAACACGCGAAGACGACGCAAAATTTGTTTTTTATTAAACTGTCGCCGCTGGACATCAAATTAGCACGATATAAAAAAAATAAAATGAAAAATCAAGAAAGAGTTTTTTTTAACAATTTTAGCAAGCTTCCACTTTACACTAATCATTTCAACCGTGGGCGTTTGCCGAGAACGGTCGGTTCGAAAATTTGTCTGTATTTTACTATAAAGTGACCTCAAATAATATTTTATTGATTCGATAATCGTCCGCAAATCCTCTCAAAATGAACCATTTTCGATTCAACTCGACAGCATTATGGCAAGTCAATTTCTTGGCATTTGCAAAATTTCGCTTTTTTCATCGAATATATCCAACTATCGTTCAAAGGCTGCGCTTTCAAAGAGTCCGCGCAAGATTCACTGCCGTAGACGAAAATTCGATCATCGTTTAACAAAATTGAGCAATGATTTAGCAATGAGGTCAGTTCGAGTTGAATTTCAGCGACAAATGTTCACTGGCCATTCGACCTTCGGGCAATAATTGTTTATCAACCACGAGAGTTTCAACGTCAGAGCCATCCTTACCATCGCGACCACCTATGTCAACAAGTGATAAGGGTGATAAGGCGTTCTAGAAGCAGATTTCATCGATAGTTCGCTGAATTGGAATCTGGTCGGGTCGATTCGTTTGCAAAAAAGGACCGATGAGGATTTTCTCTGTGTCCTCAATCCGCCCAATCGACCAACCACCAGTGCGTCGCTCGACGCCGATGGAGTCACAGAATGACTAGATAAGCCTGAAAAAACAAAATAAAGACTGGCTAATCGCTGACGAGCCACTGGACCTGCCCCAACGGGAAAGTTTTCCAATCGACAGTGGTCCAACCAGGTTTCGTGACGGGCGTCGTGTACATGAACATCGTGAGTTCTCGATTTCCCATCCCAGCCACCGACGAAGTTGATGAAGCTAAAACAGCTTCCCATCTTTTTTAAAATTATTTTCAAGTGTGTTTCAAAAAAATGCACCGATCATCAGTTACAAACGACGCATGATGCGATAATCCGGGACATTTTCGGGCGTTCAAATTCGCCCACGCGTTCCTCTCAGCGTCGAATCGCTGCAACTCTGCAATCGGCTGCAAGTCGTTGCGTTTTTTCAGTCCGCCGTGAACGTAAATCTTTCCACGAACGCAGCGACGGCGGCGTTGCAAGTCGCTGGGCAGTGAACATTATTGCTTGCACTTTACTCTATCGACGTCAAAAATTGATTCAAATTTGAGCATTTTAAAAAATTAAGAAACTTCAATCAGCGGAAATTCCTCCCAACAAAGGACGCCAAAGGTTTTTCCCAAACGACGCCGTGTCTACGAACTCGTCGCTCGGCATCGATTCACAAAGGGAACAAACTTGGCAACAAACGCTTTTCAGCCCCATGGTAAATCGAATTATGCTCTCGAAAGGAACGAATTTTCATCTGAAAAGCGTTCGCTCAGAGTTCCAACTGCGCGCGGACGGCGAACGAAACGAGCAAATAACGGCGATGAACCCCGCTGGCGGTGGACCACCGCAGAACTTCGGCGGTGTGGCCTACCAGGGTCAACCGCCTCCGGCCAATGGTATTTTTCAAGCGCCGCCTCAGGGCGGAGGTCAGATGATGATGGGTCAGCCCAACGGTCAGATGATGATGGGTCAGCCCAACGGTCAGATGATGATGGGACCGCCGGGACAGCAGGGGCCAGCAACGATGGTTGTCGTTCAACGGCAGGGAGGATGTCCGAGATGCGGAGTAAGTTAATTGATGTGATTTGGATGCTATCCAGCTACGTTTATAAATGCTGTCCATACAAGCTGTCCCTTTTTATCTCATGCTTTTCCAACGAAGGATGTCCCTATCAATTGCTGACCCCTGACCTAATGATGTTCTGTCTTGGTGTGCTATTGTTCATGAGCGGATGCCATAGCGATGTTCCGCGATAATGATGTCCAATGATATTCCATCAATGATGTTCTTTTGATGTGCTTGGGAATTTGAGTTGAATGATGTTCCATGACGGCTGCCCAACGATGGATTAACGCATGGATTCCAATGATGTTCCATGAATGAATGCCCGATGATGTTCCATGAATGAAATGAGAGGCATGATGTTCCACAACAGACTTTCAATGCTGTTCCACGAATGGTCGTCCAACTCTTGGACGTTTATGATGCTCCGAATATTGATGTTCAATGATGTTCCATGAATTGCTGTCCAATGGTGTGGAATGGATGTCCACGGCAGATTGGAAAGGATGGCCCTGAATGATGTTCAAAGAATGGGTGTCATAATGATGTGCCAGGAATGTTGGGTGTTTTTTGATGTTCCAATGTCCCTGCACCTAGCTTATCACATGTGATGTACTACCCGTGTCTCGCATGCTGTCCTACATAAAGGATGCTGACCGCCCCACTGTTATTTCCTTTTATTTTTTTGCGAATCTCGAATCTGAATTTGATTTTCAGGTTGGACTCGTGCAACCTCAGTATACGGTTTGCGGCATGATATTGGCAATTTTATTTTTCCCCATAGGTATTTTATGTTGCCTTTGCATGAAGGAAATGCGTTGCGGTAATTGCGGAAGTGTGTTCTGATTTTATTCTTTCTGTGCCAAAAAATGAAACGCAAAAATATTTTTTTATTATATAACAATTCAAATTTTATCAGTTGAAAAATTAAAATCTTCATCAATGAAAGAAAAACAAAACAAAAATATGTTAAGTCAGTTAAAAATAAATGCTGATTTACAAATTGCGACTTTTGGATTAAAAAATTCTTAATTTTGATAAAAACCAATTTCAACAAAAAACCATTTAACAAATACATTTTCCGGTTGCGTTTCACAGAAGTGACTGCAAAGCGAAAAAACAACCGAAAATTCGCTTAAAACCTGCATCAACGGAAAGGAAATCGTTTCCCGTCAAAACGTAACTTACAATCTAAATGAAAATTCGTTGTTTTTTTGTACATTATGACTTTTTATCTTTCGCTTTGTCGAATTGTTTTTTGGTCGAAATAATTTTTGCGGCGAGACAAAAAAGTTGCTGCTGAGTAATGACGCCGCTGTAGAACAAATTCTGAATGTGTACGGAATAATTTCCGACGAATTCGGGAAAAATTTGATTCAAATATTTCTCCCAAAACGTTTGGCAAGCGACGAAAATTTTATTATCGCCGACATAACTGTGAAAAACAACAACTATAGTTCAACTATAGTTCGTAGAAAAACAAAAAATCTTACTTGACATTCATCAAATGGGTATTCCACAGCTGCATTACCTTTTTTTCGCCGATATTTACGTCGGAAAATTCTTCAATCATCTGAAATCGAAATCGGCACGTTTGGAAATAAGAAAGGACGCGAAATACAAAAAATCAATCTTTACTTTGGTTCGCGTTTTTTCCAACCAGTCGGGCACGATTTCCTCTTCGGAATCGTTTTCGAATTCGGCTTGCGTCAACGGCATACACGTTTGACTATGGTAATAGCGCCTGAACGGAACGAAAAATGACAAATAATCGAAATATTGACATCGAAAACGAGCAATTTATTGAAACTTACCTTTTATGAGCGTTGAACGTTCTCTGGCGACGGACCGTCGGCGACTCGATGGGGACTACGAATTTAAATTCTTCTAAACTACGCGTCTGAAAATCGTTTTTGGTTGCGTTCAAACGTCTGAAAAGCAAAATTGGTATCGTGTTTTTTACGGATAACGCGTCAAAATCGATTTCTCACCGAATCCAAACGATATTTTCACACGGTGAATTTCTCGTCGGTCGGCATTTCCGCCTCGTCAACGGGGTCAATGTGGTCGATTTCGTTTCGTCGGATCGGTCGTAATTATTATTCGGCCGCACTTCGATGAGATGTTTCTCGTTAAGTTGCTGAAAAAACAAATTTCATGCGCTGAAATTCATAGCAAGCATCGAAACCGCAAATGTACTTTATGGTGGAACGTAAAACGAAAATGGCAGCACCGTAAATGTTTCAGCAAAAAATAAATATCCTCCGCCCACACTTTGCAAAACGGACACGTCGCCGGATCGTCGGCGATCGTTTGCAATCGGCAAGGTGCGCAATTCTTGCTTCCCGAGCACACGAAACGGTAGACGATCGGCGACGTAACGGTCGATTTTAATTTTCGCGGCGACGATCGCTGTTTAAGATTTTTTAAAATTATCAAATGATCGACGTTCCGACGAAACTGCACCGTCGGCCAATGAACGCCATTCGGCGGCGACGAGTCGGCGAGCCATCGAACTTCCAATTTAATGAACAACGAATCGTCATTTTTGCCATTTACCTGCGCAAATTGTGAACTATAGTTGGCGAACGACTATAGTTGATAAGTGACTATAGTTCAAGTTCATATGCGACTATAGTTTCTGCGTCACGTACTCGAAACGGCGGCGAGGCACTCATTCGATGACCGGGTTGTAACACGTACTTGATTGTTTCGAGCAACTGTTCGTCTGTTTTCGACGTTTTCCTAGACAAAAAATCCAACCTAGCTATCGACGAAACGCGTCGAAAATCGAATCGAGCCAATAATCTACGCACCAAAGAAATATCAAATCGAACTCGCCGTCGGTCAACGGCGTGACGCCGTTGCTGCACAACGGCAACGATGTCAATCGAACGACGCTCGGCGAGTTTTGCCATTCGCTCGATTTTCGATGTCCGAGTCGACGAAGTTGCCGCTCTAAAAAACAAGAAAATCGACTGAAAATAACGATTTCCGGTCAAAAAATCAAACGAAGCACCGTCGTTGGAATTGAACGTGCAACGTAAAATCAACGAATTGCTCCAATTCGTATGCCCGTTCAACGGCGAGAAAGCCTCGGGCGGGAGGTCGATGGCAAGCGGCAACGACGGAAAAAGAACTTTTTTAGGCGAATTTCCTTGAACTTTAAATGTGCCGATTTTAAGTATGGCGTCCGATGAGTTATTCTAAAACAAAAAAACTTGCCTAGACATGACGCGAAACGAGCAAAAAGAAAGAAATCACATTATGAGCGAAAGATTGGTCCAATTTTAAAACAAATGCTTCGACGTCGACGTCGTCGAAAATTCCTAAAAACAAAAAAACAGTAGTCAAGAATCAACTATAATTACGTATTGTCTATCGTTCAACTATAGTCGATCACAGTTTCCTGCAAAAATCCAAAAAATTTTACTCGAATCGTCGTTGATATCTTTTAAAATAACTTGCATTCGTCCGACGATTTCCTGATTGCCATTCGTCCCGCTTTTTTCTAGTAAACTAAAAATACGGAAACGAAATAGAATTCATCATAAATTTGTTTTTCAATCGATTTACCGGTCCAATTTTCGTCGTTTACAATTTTCCAACCCGTTCAAAGTCGTCTCGGAAATTCGCCTGAATGGAACGAAATTTAATCGCTTAATCGACGAAAATTTGATGAATACCTTACTTTCTTCTTGAATTTTGAGGTTGTTTCGTCGGCGAAAGGGGCATCAACGGAAAACGTTTACGAAACAATAAATTTCTTTGTAAAAAGATTTTCTAAACAACAAAACAAAATTGAAAAGAAAAAAAATTCAAAACGAAAAATTGAACATCTTACGCTTCCGACTTTCGTTAAAAGTTGATAAATTAAAGCGGAATCTTAACAAACACGTTTTTAACTGAAAAATACAATTTCAGGACGAAAAATATGAAATTTTTTACTGTTTAAGTGTCGATTCGAGCAACTATCCAGCGGACTAACGACGACGGCGCGATTTTTCGAAATCGTCTTTGACGTCTCCGTGATGTCCTTCGTCGGGTTAATTTCCATTTCTTCGTTGTCCATCGATTGTTTTTTCGAGGTCGACATTTTTTTAAATTCCATTTAAAAATTCCTAATTAGTTTCTACAATTTTGACTAAAATAGAAGTTTCCCCGTCGAGTTTTTAACGCGCCGACGATCGAAATGAGTCAGGAAACTGTCGGCAACGGTCCAAAATGGCCACCGAAACAGCAAAACATAGGCGTTTTCATTTTGACGCCGATTGAATTCAAATTGGACACGTTTTTCGTCCGCCAAACTTTTTTCTGCGCCAAAAATTGAATCGAAAATTATAGTTCGATGTCATTTTGCTATAACGATGCAAAAACAAAATAATCATAATGTGTGCGTTTTGCTAAAAAGTTTTATTAACTTACATTTCTTTTTTGTGTAAAGTTAACAAATTACTGTAGAAAAATTTTACGTTTCTCGTTTTTGACCTGAAATCGTGAAATTTCGATTATTTATCGAACGATGGAGGACAGATTAAGGACGATAATTGTATTTTTAATTGCTTTAAAATTACTTTTCATTTATTGTTATCATTCGACGGATTTTGAGGTAAATTTATATATTAATTTCATGAGAATTGTTTTTTTATCTTGTTTGTGTAAAGTGTAACCTAGTCTTCAAAAGGGATTATTTATTTATTTAATATAGCAAATTCATAAATGAATATAACGTGCGTTATACAATCAAAGTTAAAGTTAAAACGGCGAAACGAAAAACAGACAAATTTTTGACAAATGACATAATCTCACAAGGTCTATTCTTTCAATTTTCGGAACCAATCGAACCGCCATAAACCGGACATCAGCCGCACGATAACTCTGTAAGATTGTAGAAAATCAAGAGCTTCTCGTCGCCAAATTTGCCAGAATTTGTTCGATTTTTTCTCTTTCTTCCAAACCATGCAGGAGCCAAACCGCAAGGACTGCAAGAACCGGAACAAACTGAAAATTGGTGGCACGTTAGGATTGTCGTAAATCAAGAGCTTTTCGTTGCCAAACTTGCCAAAATGTCATGGAACTTCGTTCTTCTTTCTTTCAAAATCGTAATACGTCGTTTTAACCATACTAACCAAAAGTGCCAACCAAAAATTAGCTAGTTTGCCAAAACTTCCTAAGTTCATCGAATCGGATTGTACAACGTATAGAAGGCAATAAAATATTGTATTGTTTGCCACACCATACAGGAGATGCAACAAACGGCGGGGCAAAAATAGCAACCGACCGACCCGCGCGGCTGCACGGTTTACACTCGTCTTCAAAAGGGACTTGGCGTAAAAGGAGTGTAAAATGTCATTCAGTCTATTGACAATTTGCCGCGCTGATTCGGTCGCGTTTTATTTTCTGCTACGTTTTTCTTCATTTTTCAACGAAAAATAAAATCAGTGTTAATCAGTCTTGCATTAATTCACGCGGCGATAGGTTGTGTTTCACTTTTCGGTCGGTTTTATTTTGTTTTCGAACAAAAAATTTGTTTGTTTTTGTTCAGGTTCATCGAAATTGGCTAGCTATAACTTATTCACTGCCCTACGAAAAATGGTACAACGAAAGTACGTCCATTTGGACGTTGGATTATCCGCCGTTTTTCGCTTGGTTCGAATTTTCTTTATCAAAAATTGGCTCTATAGTCGATCCGAAAATGGTGGAAATATCCGAAAACGGTTACGTCTCGTTTAAAACTAAAGCGTTTCAAAGGATTTCCGTGATCGTTTTCGATCTAATTTTCGTTTCGTCCAGTTTGAAATGCGCAAGACTCGTTTCGTCGTCAGTCGTCGATGAAAATCGTCGGAAATCGTTACGTTTCGTTTTATCGACGCTTTTGATCTGCAATTGCGGCCTGATCGTCGTCGATTCGATTCATTTTCAGTACAACGGGATGTTATTCGGGCTACTTTTGTATTCCGTGGCGTTCATGATCGAAGGGCGATTTCTTTTGTCGGCGTCGTTGTTCGCCGTTTTATTAAATTTCAAACATATTTTCGCTTACGTCGCACCGGCGTACGTCGTTTATTTATTAAAGAATTATTGTTTTCGTAACGGTTTTTCGCTCGGAAACATCAACGCCAAGCATATTTTACGTCTCGCCGCCGTTCTAGCAGCATCGTTCGGCGTTTCGTTGGGTCCGTTCGTCCTCCGTGGACAGTTTACTCAAATGCTTCGACGTTTATTTCCGTTCAAACGCGGACTGACGCACGCCTATTGGGCGCCGAACTTTTGGGCGTTGTACAATTTTACGGATCTCATTTTGAACAATATTCTGAAGAAATTCTTCAATTTTTCATCATTGCCAACGCCCGAATACACCTCGGGCGTCGTCCAAGAATTCCGACACACGGTTTTACCCAACGTCAGTCCGTTGATGTGTTTTTGCCTTACGTTGACGTTCGTCGCTCCGTTTTGCTTTTTGGCGTTGAAAACGTCGCGGCGAGTGGAGAATTTCGTTAAATTGCTGACGTTGTGCGCATTTTCGAGTTTCATGTTCGGTTGGCATGTTCACGAAAAGGCGATTTTAATGATTCTAATTCCGTTGATTTTGCAAGCCGTACAATTTTCGTACGTTCGACCGTTGCTCGTGCTCGGCGTCGTCGGTCATTTTTCGCTGTCGCCGTTACTTTTCACCGAATTCGAATCGCCGTTGAAATATTCGCTGTTGATTTTGTATTCGTTGTTTTCGTTTTGGGCGTTGAAATACGTTTTTCGAACGCCCGATCGACGTTGGCGCCTGCCATTTTTGAACGTGTTCGAAACGATTTACGCGCTCGGATTCGTTCCGTTGGAAATTTACTGTTCGACAGTTCATTACGTTTTCAAAATCGACCAAAAATTTTCGTTTTTGCCTTTATTATTGACCTCGGTTTATTGCGCGTTGGGCGTTTTGTACGTTTGGCTTTTGTGCTGTTGGTTGTTTTTGTGCGACGAAATTTCTTTGGATATTTTGTTTTATCGTACGTTTTGGGAAAGGTAAATCTCGTGAAATGAGTTTTCAACGTTGAACGTGCGTCGGCGATGCGAGAAATGGCAGAAATTTGTCGATTTCAGGGAACAAATTCGCCTTCGTTTGAAACTAATTCGAGAAGACACGGAAGAATGGCAAAAAAATTACGGAATCAAAAAAGAAGCGGGTGGAAGCGAAAAATTACAATTTATTGCTGGGTTGGACATCTCAACGGTCGTCGGCGACGACGTAAACGCCGTCGTCTGTTTGGCTATTTTGAGTTATCCGTCGTTGGAAGTAAATCAACTGTAGACGAATGTCAACTATAGTCGCGAACAAATTATAGTTGTACGGACGAAATTTTAAGCTGGTACACGTTGAAACGGAACACGTAGCGATCGAAGTGCCGTACATCGCTGGATTTTTGGCGTTTCGCGAAGCGCCGTCGTTGGTTCGTATAGTTCGAAAATGCGTCGAGAATCATCCGAATTTCGCTCCTCAAGTAACCTTCACAGAACCAATACCTCGCCGAAAATTGAATCGCGCGAACAAAAAACCTTCAGGTGTTACTGATCGACGGCAACGGATATTTACATCCGAGAAATTTCGGTCTCGCTTGCCAAGTCGGCGTTTTGCTCGACACGCCGACGATCGGCGTGGCGAAAAACTTTCATTTTTTCGACGGCCTGTCGATGGATAAAGAGATTTTAAAACACGTAACGCGAAAGCGACTGGATTTGAAAACATTCAAACAAATATATCGCACGATGTCTTTAGTTTTCGGAAAAAAACGACAACAAATCTAAATTACCAATAACGAACGAGAAAACGAAAGAAATTCTCGGTTACGCGGTTCGATCCAACGAACAATGTAAAAATCCAGTTTTCGTCTCCGTCGGACATAAAATCGGAGTCGAAACGGCGGTCAACGTGGTCGAAAACTGTTTCAAGCATCGAGTGCCCGAACCGATCCGTCAGGTAAGAGAAATTTTGTTTCCGCATCATCGGTTCGGTTCGAAATCAAAATCGAAACGAATCTTTTATATTTTCAGGCGGATATGATATCCAGAAGGCTGGTCCACGAACTTTTATCATCAGCATGAATAATAAATAAATAATTTTAATTAATTTTCGTCGAACGATTTTCGTTTTTGATTTGCAGCCTTAACGGACGCCGCTGCGTCGGCGCAGTTGGATAAATAAAAATTAAACGCGCCGAAATTCGAAACGTTCTTGTGTTTGTATTTGCAAACGTTCGTTTGAACGAGATCCAAAAAATAATTGCCCAATAGTTTTTCGCCGTCGCCCGTCGACAAATCAGTTTCCGACGACTTTTCTGGCGAATTTTGCTTATTTTTCGACTCGGTTTGATCGGATTTGGTCGGTTTTGAATTTCGATCGACGCCGGACGGCGGCGGCGGCAGTCGCGCAAGTCTCGTTCGTTTTGGCCTGTTGCTGACCGTGAAAGCGAGCAGTTCGTCCAAATAATCGTTTGATGCGCAGGCGACGTCCTGCGAATCCGCGACTTTGCGATCGTCGACCGCCGCCGCCGCCGTTTTCCGGTCTTCGTGCGAAACGGCGCCGCCGCCGCCGCCGTCCGTCGGCGTTTCGCAAATTCGCCCGCTGTCAACGGAAGTGGCGACCGAATTGGACGCGTTGTGATCGAATATGTGCTGCGCCAAATGTCGTTTCGCGCGAAAACACGATCCGCAATCGGGACACTCATACGAGCCGCCGTTGTGCGCGCCCATATGTCGATTCAACTCGAACGTCGTGCCGAATTGTTGTTCGCACACGGCGCACGAAAGCGTTTCGACGCCGTGCGACATTTTCAAATGATCGTGATACTGATTGACGTCGGCGAACGAACGATCGCAGTCGATGCATTTGAAATCTTGATAAACTAAAAAAATACGTGATAAACTAAAAATACGTGACCACGGTTTAGATCACGAGGACTATAGTTCGCAAAGGTCTATAGTTAGCAAAGGACTACAGTTCGTAAGGAAAATAGTTTGTAAAGGATTATAGTTCGCAAAAGACGATAGTTTTCAAAGGACTACAGTTCCTAAGAGACTATAGTTCGTAAATGACTATAGTTCGTAAAGGACTATCGTTTGAAAAGGACTATAGTTAGTTCGTAAAAGGGTAGTTACTAAGAGACTAGTTTGTAAAAGACTATAGTTCGTAAAGGACCATCGTTCGTAAAAGCATAGCTCGTAAAGGAGTATACTTCGTAAAGGACTATAGTTGATCATAACTATAGTTGCAATAAAGTACTCTGAACAAGTCTCTGAAAACAAAATTTTTGTACTTTCGACGTTGGATTCGCTCCTCGACGTCGAACCGACGGCGTTCAAATGAATGTTTAAATGATCATTATAATGTTCGGCTCTGTCGAACGTTTGACTACATTCGGTGCACGTAAAATAATTTAAATTCCCCGACGTTTCGGCCAAGTGAACCATCGTCGGACGTTTGGCCGACGTCGTTTTAATTTCCGGAAAAACGTATTGAAATTGTTTCGACGCGGTAAATGTCGAATTTTCTTCAATTTCTTGTTTTTCCAGTTCACTTTCGGACGCAACGACGTTGACGACAGGCGACAAAGTCGGTTCGGGAGTTTTTAAAACCATTTCTTCGTCTTCTTCATCGTCGCTTTTCGAAAATTCCGTAAAATCCGTTTCGATTAAATAAAAAACGTCGCCGCAATGTTGCCGAAGATGCGAAAGCAAATTTCGATACTTTCGGAACGCTTTGTCGCATATTTTGCACCCACCGATGATTGAATCCGTGTCAATTTTCATTTCGAAAATTAAAATTCTGATTTTCAAAATGTAATTCCACGGTAGAGTCCTAAAAACAAGAGCTGTTTGAAAAATTAATTGCAAACAGCTGGACCATTCCAGTTTGATATGAAAGAGCATTTTAATGAAAAGATATTTAAAAATCCGTTTCAAATTGCGTTTGCCACGTGTTGACTTGCGAATCAAACAACTTTTACATTCAAACAACAAATTAACAGTCTCCAACTGGCGCACACTTTCTCAGAAGCGATACAAAAGCCTAAGACGTTTATCCGCAGTCGATCGATCTTCACCGAAACTTTTATTTGAGAAAAAGAAATTAGTATTTTCTATGTTAATGCAAGCAAGCACAGTTTCCATAAAAAAATAACGTTAAAAATTGAAATATGAAATATGAAATATGACTTGATTCACAATGTTGAAAATTTATCTTTAATTTACAGTCGAAAATCAAAATATTCCTTCTGCATCAACATTAATTCTTTTTCGAGTTTGAATAAAATTTTATCTGAAATCAAAATTAACCATATAAGATAGATTTTTTTGTTCAGTTTCTGTTCTTACTTTTAAAATAGAAATCGTTTTTCGTTAAATTCACTCGATCGTTCAGCGATTCAATTATGAATTTAAAAAGTTGCAAACTCTCCAGTCGAGTTGCAATAGGTTCCCGCGTGAATTTTGACTTGCCAACGAAAATAGAATGCCACACAGTTGAAGCCGTTGATAGAAGTTCGTCAAGCAAATCAGCAGATTCTCGAATCGATTTTCCACAACTGTCCACTAAATTCATTGCCTCAATATAGTTAACGTATAATCCTGAAAAATAAACAATCCAAGCAACAATTTCCGACTTCCGATTTTGTGTATCGGCTGAGAAAATCAGCTATCGATTTATCCAGTTAGAAAATTTGAATTTAAATTTAAATTTGAAATCAAGAGTATTTTTTACTTCATATTTTTGATATATCTGTCCGTAGGCGAATTCAACCACGTCGTGCGACAACGAAGAATACGCTCTCATAGTTCGATGCATTTCGGTGTAGCCGAAGGCTAAATCGTGACTTCGATGATGATCCAACGCGCAAAATGAACAAACGCAATAATCGCACGATTCGAGCAGCCAATAATCGCAAGACAACATGAAGCCTCTGCCGTTCTTGCATTCGATGTATTTAATTGAATATCGCTTGAACAAGCAAATTCCAGCACTGGCTATCGAGAGTAACGGATTTTTAGCGTTGATGATTTTGTAAATTTGATTTAACCGCTGTTTAGGAATACACGCCGAAATACTCTCCGACTTTCTATGCAAAATTTACAAGTCAGGTGACCGCAAGGCAGCTCAGAAAGCGATGCATATTCGAACAAAACCTGCACTTCATCAAATTCAATAAAAGCGAATAAAAAATCGCGTTTGCTGCTAAACAGACAAAACGAAGCATGAAAAACGAAAAAATAGCTCTGAAGAGCAGAAAGCAAGCAAAACTTACGTTTCCATTTGATCAATTTGTAACAATAATCTTTGCTACCGAATTGCAAATCGGCTAAATGAGTGTCATTTTGAAACAAGCTGATAGAGATCGTCCGATTTCCGTATGATTTTCCATTGATTTTCAAACTGTTGACGTTTCTGGTGAACTTATATTATCGAAATAAAGCTGAAACCAACAGGAAAAAAAGAAGCGAGCTCTTCAAATTCGCATTCAACTTTTTTTGAAATTTTACCCAATTGCCTTTCGCATAAACGTCAACCGTCGGAATTAAGTCGTTTGTTTTCAGCAGAATCAAACAATTCGGAACTATAATTGAAAAATACAATCGATTTATTACCGAAAACATGGCAAAAATCTTATTTATACCCACCGATAGTGAATCTTTGTAGATTGGAAAAGTTACGATTTCTTTCATTTTCGACATTTTAGTCGGTTTTAATGCGAGCCTAGCGGAAAAATTAGTATTTCCTACTCTTTTTCCGTCTTTTCTAAGATTTCGTGATTTTTTTCTTTAATTGCGACGACACTTTCATGTTTTTTCGTTACTTGCGACGAAATTTCCCATAGTCGACCGCCAGCAGCGCGACGAAACTAAATAATGACCAGTGTAAAGTGGTACTTGGTTGATAGAATTAACGTATAGCAATTGGTACTGGTAGTTTGCTGAAACATTTCAGACAGCCCTTGTTCTGTGTCGTGTTTTTGTTTGTTTTATTGTGAAAAATCATCCATTTTTTTGCTTTAATATTTATTTTCTCGCAAATGTACAATGATAAAATTAGCGCAATTTGGAAAATTTAATCTCGCGCCGCTTACTCGCGCGTATTGCGCCGGTGTCGCGGCGCAAACGAAAACGAAATCGGCGCAAATTCCAACGCAACATTTGGATTTCGCGTTTCGAAAAATCGCCGCCGACGACGAAAAATCAATCAACGACGCTCAAGTGCCCAATAAGAAACCCGTCGCCGTCGTTCGCAATACGTTTTTAAATTATCAATTAGCATTGGTAAAAGCGGCGCGAATTCCCGCCGGTCATCGTTTCGACCCGTTGGCTATGAACAAAAGACGCCGCGTCGACCGCGTCATCAAGCCGCTGTGGCGACCGGACAAAGTCAACTATTCGAATTATTGCGATGATATGAAACGTTTGTCCGACGCCGATCTAGATTTGCGTTTTCTGCCGCTGCTGCCGTACGCGTGCGTTCGGCTGAAGGACGAGGCGAATTTCGTCGAAAATCATTTGACCACGTATTGGGCGCGTTTGACGAACAATCGCGAACGCATCGAAAAAGAAAATTTAATGTACACCGTCGATAGTTTGATGGCGGTGAACAAGCGAACGAACGGCGGCGTTTTGAAAGTCATCAAATGGTCGGCGATAGAAGCGTTAATTTCGTACGCTTTATCGGGCGGGAGCAAAGGCCCCTTGGACCCGAGGTAAGCCGATCGGTCGACGAAACGAGCCAATAATTGAAACTTTTTATTTGTTTTTCGCCGTGCGATTCTATTTTTTGCACGTAAACTGATTCGTCGCAACGCTTTTTCGACTGAAATTGCCTCTTCACGAGCATTTCGTTTGATGTATTCGTGTTTTTTTTTCTTTTTCAGAAGTTTTCGCGCCTGTTTTCTGGCGCTGCGCGGATTCGCCCTCGCCGACGAAGTCAAAGTGTCGGACGACTTAAAAACGAAATTACGCGACTGTCTCACCGACGTGCTGCTATCGTCTGAGGAATTCAAGCCGTCCGCCGTTCGCGCGATCGCGCACATGGGCAGCATTATTTACAACGCGTCGTGTCTAGAATTGGACGCGCCAAACCCGTCGTGCGTCGCCGCATTGGTGGCGATTTGCATGCAAAAGTTCAAAACCAGCGCCGAACGAACTCCGTCGCCGGTCGCGTTGCGCGATATTGTGCGCATCGGTCAAGCGTTCGTCAAATGGAAAATCGACGCGAACGAATACGACGCCTCGTTTTGGTCGACGTTTTACGCGAGCGTAGAACATCAATTTACAGATTTCACGTGCGACGACAACCCCTTCGATTACGCGCTGACCGTTAACGTTTGTTTGCGTATCGCGTTCGTGTTCGATCAAGAGTCGTTCGTCGAACGATTGCGACCGATTTTCTTACGAGCCATGGAAAATTATTTCAACAAATTGAAAACGTTCGATCTCGACAAACCTACGTCGAACAATTTACTCGGCATTAAAAATACGATCGCCAATTTCGAAGAGAAATTCAAATCGGAACCGGGCAAAGTTGAAAATCTTCTCGGCGCCGAATTTATTCAGCTGTTCGCGTAGGAATTGTTTTGCGTTTTGGATTGATTTTTAGCGAGCAAATGTTGCGGCCGATGATGTATATTTTGTTTTTCGTTTGATTTACTTTGCTCATTTTAGAATTTGTTTATTGAAAATTCCGAAATAAAAAACGGTCTTTTTATTTTTAGACCGTTTAGAATTTATAGAATTTTTTTGAAAAACAGAAAATTCACAATTTTTTGTATCACAGTTTCTACTTACTTTATACAACAAAAAAATAACGAAAAACGTGACCCAGAAAATTGCGAAACGTGTAAAATTATGAATCAGTTTGTCGCCGGCATCGAGCAATATTTCGAAACGATGTCCCGCGCTCGACAATAAAACGACGTCGGATTTCGACTCGACGCGTCGTTCATCGTCAGTAAAAAACTTTCCAATTGACTACTCTCTTCGAGTTGGCGACAAAAATTTTCGACGGCCAAGCAAAACAGCGAAACGTCCAATTGTTCCGAATGGCCCAAACGACAATGAGCCATCGACCATCTCGAAACGAAAAACGACACGTTTTCGTCGAATTTCATAGCGAAACTCATCATATATGTGAAACTACTTACAAATTTTTCACCAATACGTTCGACGACGAGCTCAATAATAAACACGTCAAGCACCAAACGGCGAATTGCCAAGGGTTTTTATGAGTGAACGACGGCATCGAAAGTAGAATCCAATCGCAAACGACCGTCGTCGCTTCTTGTCTTAACAGCGATTCGATTAACTGAAAAAAATTGCCAAGAAATGATAATTTGCTCGTTACAACATATTTTGGGTGGGAAATTTTGTTTTTTCAGCTACGATTCGCGCGCACGACATATTCATTACCGAATGTAATATTTTTATAATAATTTCCGGATGAGGTTGAGACGGATGTAAAAGTTCGGTAATTATTTTATTCATCACGTCGCCGGGGCTGAAATTGTCCGAGAGGAACGACGGTAAAATTTGACCGATCACTGACGCTTCTTTTCGATTGCCTTTCGTTATTCTGAAACGCCCATAGCTCACGAGTAACTATAGTTGATCGTAAAACTATAGTTCATAGTCCGAGCGCTTCTAACCTCGTTAGTAAAACTGACAGTCGTTCCATCGCCGACAGTGTCGGCTCGCCGGCGTTCCTCGGCGCCGTTTCATTTTCGGACAACGTTAGTTCGTCGGAACGACGATTTTCTTTCGCTAAAATTCAACTGATGAGACCGAAAATCGTTTCATAAAAATTTTGAATTATAGTACCCGTATACAAGCACGTTAATAAAAGTTCAACGCATAGAATGGAAATGTCGCTCGAATCGAATTGTTGGATGCTAAAAAAACGACCGTTCAACGAATGCAACGAGCAAACTTTCGTTTCTCAAGAAAATTTTCCGTACCCGTCGGTGGCGAATTTCGCTATTTGTCCCAACGATTGAACGTCCAACGACGAATTGATGAGAAGAGATTCGACGCCGCTCACGACAGCTTTAAATAAAACGAACGGCAAATTTCGATTGTTCAGCGCTTTGACGCAAATCTAAACGATAAATAAAAAAAATTTGCCGAAAAGCGAAAAAGATCGAGGACCGCTAAAACGATATTTACGTCCAAAAATTTCGGCGCAAACGATTGTTTCGTGTGCGGATCGTGAAACGACTCGACGATGAAACATCCGATCGCCCACAAAACGAGCTGATGATCGACGCATTGAGGTTTACTTAAAAACAAAATTCAATCGTTTTTCGAGTATGCATTTTGCTTGAACGACGCAAAAAAACGGAAACGCGCGTACTCTGAAACTAATTTCTCGTTGTCCGCGACGACGTACGACGTCAAATGGGACAAAATGTATTCAGACAAAATTGGCATCAATCCGACGATTTCGTCGGACGTCAACGTTTGCAGAACGTACATCGATCCTTGAAGCGTCGCAATGCGAATCGACAATTCCCGTTTATTTAAACCCGTATCGATGAAATTCAACGTTTCTTTTTCTTTTTCGGCGTCGTTCTGAAATCGAAAAATGCTCGAATCATAACGAAACCAACTAGTTTTCGCTCGTCTAACCGACCATTGAGAGTACGGCCGACGCTTTCAAAAGGCCCAACGCGACGTCCTGCATGAGCAGTTCGTCTTCGGCGGTACGATGCTGATGCAGCGACGATAATTTTTCGCGCAGCCATTCGTATTGGAATCGTTGGCAAAATAAATCCGACAGTAGGACGACCTAAAAAAAATTTTCAACAACTATAGATGAAAGGCAAAGATAGTTCCGCCGGTTTTGACGCTTACCGACTCGACGGTCGCCGACAATAAAGGTAGCGGCACCGCTTCGGAACTCGTCGCTAACCAATGGCCGAACAATTGCTCGAGCAAAAAACGAATGCACGACGATAAATTTAAATCGCTTTCCGACGTTAAAATATAATTCGACGCGCTTCGTTTTATGACGACGCCCGGCGGCGGCTCTTCCAAATACGTCACTTTTCCGTCTTGATCGTCGGATGGCGACGTCGGCGACAGATTGGCGCCGTTGAATTTTTGTTTCGGTTTCGCGTCAGTCAACGAATTCGCCATCACCAAACTTTCTTCTTCGGCGAAAATTCCTGCACGAAACGTGTTTTTGTACCGTTCTGAGCGAAACGAACGCTCGAAAGCGTCCTGAATACAGTCGATCGGCGTCAAAACCGAATACTCACCAGTCAACGACCATAAAGTGTCGATGGAAAACTGGCCGACGGCGTAGTCGGAAATGTTGTGCAATCGTTCGATATTTCTCGCGAACGCCGACGTGCGACGATGAAAGTTCGGCAAATCGACCGACGGACGAAGGATTTTACGTTTCAATTCGAATAAACGTTGTCCCGAACTGAAAACGAAAGAAAAAAAGCACAAGTCGACGTGCGACGACGATTGAATTGAAAATCAAATGCCAAATGTGTTTTTTTACTTGGTTTTCAAGAAAGTACTCTGTTTTTCGCGAAGTTTGGAAATGAATTTCGACAAAATCGGGCGACCGGGCACCGGGTAAAGTAAAGTTTGCAGCAGCAACGACGTTATGCATCGCACGGCGACGGTACTCGCGCAAACCCGATTCGTTATTTCCTGAGCGGAATTGCTTTGAAGTTCTTGGCCGATCGGCGTCGTACTCAATACGCCCAAAAGGCTCGTCCAAATTTCTTCGAAATCCTTTCGACTCGTCCATCCTTAAAAACTAAAAAATGATGAGAAAAAAACTAAAAAATGCTAAGCTAGTCGACGTACCGAGTAAATTTATTCGAAACATGAACTCGTGCAACGAGTCGACGTTTTGCAAATAACGAATAGGAATGAATGGCAAAATTAAATTGCCGCCGGGCGTCGACCTGATCGTCGGCACCCAGCCGTATTTAAAGATCGACATCGGCACTCGACTGAAACTGCATACGTACGGCAAGCGACCGACGCCTGCAACGAGCAAAGACTACACTCGATGAGCGACTATAGTTAAGGGGGAACTATAGTTCAACTATCGTTCACGCTCACCGACGATCTGTTTCTTCGCCAACGAATATAAAACGTCCGAAAACTCATTGAATTCCAATCGTTGTTTTTCCATCCAAACGATCATCGATTGCGCGTACGTCCAAAAAATCATTCGATTTTCGTCCACTAAAAACAAATAATTCGACGTTTTTTAGAATCATTAAAATATGTAACCTTTTTTACCGCCAATTATTTCCGGTCGGTCGACGGCGTTCGGCGACAAGACGTTCGGAAGTTTGTAAACTTAAGGAAAGCGAAACATGATGAGAAATAACAAAAAATTTCATGAAATCGTGCACAATTACTTTTCACAACGATCCAAAAGACGCAACCGATTAAAATTGACTGCATTTTAAGAAATTCGTCGGTAGACAACGTCGACCACGAACGATCGCACGCGAAACAAGCGATCAAACATTCGGCGGCGTTCAACGCTTGAACGAGCGTTATTTCCGAATGCATTCGCAACGTCGCCTGCGAAACGAAAAAACGAACCGATTCAGACGAATTGCGACGGCGAAACGGTTTCGAAAACGCTCACGGCGGTCAAAAAACAGCAAAACTTCGTTAAAATTTGCATATCCGAATCGTTCATCGTTTTTATTAAGTTGCTCTTTTCCAACAACGCTCGAACGGCGGCGGCGTAATCAAACATTCGGTCGGTCGAATCGCGAAGAGCGGCGTCCGTCGAAGTGTCGAAACTGGAAAAAATTTTACGATTCAAAAATATGCCACGATCGACGTAATCAAAGCACCGAACTGGAATGATTTATCGTCGAAATCGATGCAAAATTCCCTCGGTAGTTTTACAACCAACGTTCGAACGCCGGCGATTAACGCGCGAGCGGCGGCGACGGACACCGACGAACGTTCCTCCGACGGACTGCCGTTCGGACTTGCGAGTTCGTCGCCGACCGTCGACGCGAATTTATCGCACAGAATGCACGCTTCAAGAATATCGCCCTTTACGGACTGCGAAAAAACAAAAGAAATCAAGAAATCAAGAAACGATCGTAAAAAGCGTCCGAAATTATTACTTACCCAATCGCTGAGAAGTTCCGACGCTTCGTCGACGCTGATCGCCGATAAAATTTGCGCGACGTTCTTCGGATCGACGCATCGTCGCCGTACGACGCACTGTAAAACTTGAATGAATTTCGGTTTTTTCAACGACGGTTTCATCAGCGCCGAACAAATTTCATCGTCGTCCATTTTTTCGTCGCCGCCCGACGACGACGAAACCGAGAAAACCGAGTAACTCGACGCTAATTTTAAAACTAAATTCCGCAGATGCGAAAACTGTTTCAGTTTCACGGACGAATTCAATCGTCGATGAATTTCTTGAATTTGTTGTTCGGTAATTTTGACAGATGTGTCCTAAAAATTAAACGAAACGCGTCGACAACGACGACGCAACGGGGAAAAAGTTGCATCGACTGTTTCATTTTTTACGCTGGACGTTCGATTAATTAAAATCAATTCGATTTTTCTCGAAGCCATCGTCGACGCCGTTTGTCGAACGGTGATAAACGGCGATTCCAAAAACCTCAAAAGTAACCGAAGAACGTCCAACGACGACGAAAAATGAAGCGAATCCAAGCATTTCAACATTTTGACGCATTTTCTAGGCTTAAAGATCACAAAATTTGATTTATTTCGTTTGAAACGCGTCGAAAACCAGCTTCACCAAGATTTTCTGCTGTACGAGACAATTTTCGGCGACTTTCAAGAAAATTTCGCTCGCCGATTGGCTTCGCTGCAAAACCCTAAAACACAAAGTTTTTATGGATATCGATCGCAAAAATGAAACGAAAACAATTTTTCATTTACCCCACCAACTCGCTGACCGGCGGTTCGTCGATCAATTCGACGATGTTGTCGAACGTCCATCGATTTTCGACGGTATTCAAATCGCCTTTGATGATTTCCGCTTTAACGTGATCAGCGTACAAAATTCGAATAATTTGACGTAAAATTACGCTTAAAAACGTCGGAAACGGTCGAAAAATTGAATCGTCATCGCATCGTCGGCGTTCTCATACTTTTTATCGCCGGCCGATGAAATCATATTCGTCCAAAAGCGATCGTCGTATACGTGCACCGATGAAAGCAAGTAGAAAAACTGAACGACGATCTGCGGCGAAAATTTCGTCAACAAAGTTACGTCCGTCATCCATCGTGTTGCGAATTGCGAAGAAAGTGAGGCTCCGATTTTGCGAAACGCGCCTAAAATCGAAACGAAAGAAAAATAACGGCGAATAATCGGAGAAAATTATTCGAAAAACGACCATTTTGGCAAACGTGCGTCGTAAGTTGTAAATAACGCAAAATCAGTCGTTCCAAAAAAACGACCGACGGCGACGGCAGCGAGCTACGGTAATGAACAAGTTCGGCCAAAGAAAGGTCGCAAATAGAAAGCAAAAGTCTAAAATGATTCATTCAATCAACAACTATAGTTCCTGTAAAACTATAATCATTGAACAACTATAGTCATGGGACAACTATAGTCAATGGACAACTATAATCAACGGACAACTAAATTCAATGTACAACTATAGTAAATGGACAACTATAGACAACTGGCAAATATAGATAATGGACAACTATCAACAGACAATAATGGTAACTGGGCAACTATAGTCAACGGACAACTATGGTCAATGGACAACTATGGACAATGGGCAAGTATAGACAAAGGACAACCGCAGTCAATGGGAACTATAGTCGAAGATAATTACAGACCATGCTATAGACAATGAACAACCATCAGTAGACATCTATAATCAATGGGAAACTATAGTCAATGAACAACTATAGTAACTGTACAACTATAGTCAATGAACAACTGTTCACTAACTTACTGAGCAAACGAATCATGTGGCACTGAATTCGACGTTGTCGTTGACGCCGCCGACTGAACGGGCGACGGCGACGTTCGAAACGATTGGCAATAATTCGCGTCGAATTGCACGCTGACGGGCAACACTTCCAAACGAGACAGTATGGCGTCCTCGCGACAATGCACGACGACGGCGTGAAAGCAAACGTACTCGACGCTGAGCCATTTACAAAACCGTGCGACGTCGACCTTGAATCGCAACGAAAAAACGATCCATGATAAATCAATCGCAAAACGTGTCAAAAATATTTTCATACGCATGACGACGGCGGTGGCGAAAAGAATAGTTCCAAAATCGAATCGACCGGTCGAAACGCCCCCGGGCATAAAAAATCCGAAAAATTAACGACCGTTTGAAACGATTCGAAACTTTCGAACGGAAACTGCAACCAAAAAAAACCAATTTTTATAGCACGCCGGTTCAGCGACGAACAAAGGCAAATGGTGAATTTATCAGTCTGTAGTTGTTCAGTAACTATAGTTGATCAGGGACTATATAGTTGTCGGTTTGTTTTCGAAAACGACATCGATTACTTGTCCTTTGGACATAAAAGGTAACAGAGTATCGACGATGTCGCGCGATAATTTTCTCCATTTGGCTTCGTTTTCGCGTCGCGTTCGATACAAAATGAACGTAAATAAATCCAACGCCTAAAAAACGAAAAAAAACAACATTTCGTGAACACTTTTATGACCGATTATGATAAAACGACCGCACGTTTCGGCTCACCTGAACGCAATTAATCGACTTCATAAGAACGGATATGACGCATTCTTGTTGAATTTCCAATTCTTTCGGCGATTCGAGCTTCGCCGCCGGACGTAAAAGGAATAAATCGACGACGACGCAATGCAACGCGGAAATACCTAAGATTCGAAAATCTACTCGTTTCACGTAAAATCCAGTCGGAAAATTAGCAAAACAATCGGTTGATTCGAAAATTTACTCTTTTCGAACAAAAAAACTGTCGAAAAATAATAAAAATTTACCAAGATTCTTGTTCAAACCGGACGCCAATAAGGCGTCGGCCAATTGTAAAATTTTCGGCACGTCGAGCACGATTTTATTTTGATATTTTTCGTACGATAAAATAATGAAAAATTCGAACAACGATTGAACTAATTCGTCGGCGTTTCTAAATCGTCAACAAATTTTTCTCGTTTGCTGCGTAATTTGACAAATAATTTGCTTCGTCGTCGTACGTTAAAACTCCTTCTTCAACGTTCTCCAATTGTTGAAATAAAAAATTCAAGAAACGTTGATCGCTGTCCAACAGGCAATAATTAACGCGAATTTGTACTAATTGAATTAATAAATTAATAACGGCTCGTTGCAACTCGACGCCGACCGACGACGTATAAAAACGTAAAGCCTAAAAAAATGAAATAAATTTGGTGAAACGATAAAAGACTCGGTAGGCGCGAAAACCAGACGAAAAATTTGTTTTACCTGAACGACGATCGGCTCAAAAAGTCGAATGTAATTCGTCAGCAGCGTTTTATGCGCCGGCTTTTTCAAAAGGTTGACGACGTGCTTATCGGCCCGACTTCCGAACCAGCCCAAATGCCTTCGAAGTAAGACGCAAAAATGAATGAAATATATTCGAAACGGCGTCGAAAATAGATTCGCACGGTTTATTTTTTTTTATTGTACTTATTCAACGGATCGCTCAACAATTCGTGTCGCGCGGCGGCGGCAGCCATTGACTGAGCGAATTTCGTCCGAGGTTTAACGATGCACATTTGATACAGGCTGGTCGGCACGTTGATAACGGACAAGTACGACGTCGACGACGGTACGCCGGCGATGGCGCCCGAATCCGGACGTATCGACAGCGATAAATTTGTTCCGAATAACGATTTCAGTACCTAAAACCGTTTCAACTGTTAAAAATAATTTTTGCTCGAATGGAATAGTTTTTCGATCGAACGGGAATAATTTGTCGTTCGAACGGGGTAAAAATGAAACACTCGCCTGCGCTACAGTAACGACGACGTCGGCCGGCAGAACGGCCATCAACGGTTTGGCGTATAGTAAAATTTCTTCGCTAATTTTTTCAACGTCGGTCAACGACGCGATTTCTAAAATCACCGACAAACATCTAAGGCACGATCGTAGCAAGCCGACGAAACGTTCCTTGACGTCGGCGTCCAACGAAGTCTAATGAAAAATTAACGAAACCAATTTTTGCACGTTTTAATGCGGCTCCAGCGACATTTTTTGTTTTTAAGATCATAAAACGAGGGCTCACTTTGTAATTCGTCCATCCGCCTTTGACCATTTCGTACAAACGTAGTAAATGTCCGATATTATAATAATCGCCGACTTTGGCCTTCGACGCCAACTGAGACGGCGGCGGCGGCGGTTGATTCGCAGGTTCGTTTTTCTCTAAACGGCCGACGGTGAAACGAAAAATTGTCCGATAGAAGGAAAAATAAACGAAAAATTTGTCTACCTTGAACTTTATTGCCGTCCAATTTCGATTTTATCATTTGAGCGACGTTCCCGCCCGGCAGCGACTGGTGGGAAATCTGCGGCATCGGCGGCTTGGTGAGCATGGGCGGCGCCGACGGTACGGTCTCCGAACAAACGTGCCAATAGACGGACAAAATTCGTAGACAATGTAAATTCAATTCCGTAGCGAATTCGCCCAATTGTTGATTTGCCAACAGCGGCCAACGTTCGTTCGCCGACGTCGACGTCGCCGCAGCGTTCTGTTTTGATAATTGGCGCGATGCGTAACCTGAAAAACAAAATTCGAATCTTCATATAGCTAGTTACCGGGCGAAAATACGGAACTAAAACAAAACCTGCGAATAAATTTCCTAATAAAACCATTAAAACTTGATGCAAAGCGATCGCTTCGGTGCCGACGGCCGTCGTCAACAGTTGCAACAGCGACGACATATGCGACGCGCCGTTGTCGCTGTCGGTCAAAAACGTCGACCACGATTGAAAATACGTCGACGGCGGATAAATTTCCGACAATTTCGACAAAGCGGACGCTAATCCTGACTTAAAAAAAAATTGGAAATCGTCGTCACCGGGCTAAAACATGAATCGCATCATTCGACAACGAGAAACGAACGAATTACCAAATGAAATTGTTCCTTGGACGTCGCCAACGTTCGATAAAGCAAAGCGACGACGTGCGATAAATTTTCCTCTTGCCACGACGTCAATTGTTTCGGCGTTCGTTGATCGTACGACGACGATAGATTATGAACTTGCGAAAAATCCTCGTGCAACCACGCGAACTCCATCGACGTTCGACTTTGTTGCTCGAACGATCGTACGAATTTCGCAGCGTCGAACGAATCGACGAAAAAAATTGATTTCACTAAACTATAAGAAAATTTTTCCAGATGAATCACGAATCGACATCAAAAACGATGAAATTTCTTCGAAAAGCGTACCTGCATAACGTCGACGCGGCTTCTTGTCGAACTTTAACGTTTTCGTCGGATAACAAATCGTCGACGATCGAGTACAAAACTTGATTTTGATACGAATTATTCGTCTGAAAAACGATGAGAAAAAGTTTTTTTTTTACCCGTTTTCGAGCGAAATTCGTTTATTAGTGGTACTTTTTGCGAACATATCGAGTCGAATTGCAATTCGCAACGACGTAAAGCGCAAAAATTCAACGTCGACCACATTTCCAATAAAGCTAACTAAAAAAATCAGAATAAAAACGTTAAAACTAATTTACGGATGTTTAGTGCGAAAAATTTCACTTTAACCGTCCAATACGTGTGTCTAAGCGTCGCTAGGGCGGCGTTGAACAGTTTCAAAACAGATTCCATTGAAATGACGTCGGTCCAAGCGAGTAATTCGTTTTGACACGATTTCAACGCCAAGAGTGCCGATCTTGACGCCAAAAAATGCTGATCCGACAACATATCTTCGATTATCCGCAAAAAATAATCGCACGTAAAGAGAACTAGAAAAATTAAGGAACTATAGCAACTATAGTCGACGAGCAACTATAATTTCCACGCAACTATAGTCGAACACTTACGATCGTATGAATTATTAACGGACGAATATCGACTCGAGATGAATTCGTTTTTCAGCCAATCGCCGACGAAGCACGCCGTTTCGCCGCGTAGCAAATGATCGGAATGCGTCGAATATAGAAACACGTCTTTTATCTTTTGGCAACCATCCGCTTGAAAATGTACAAAAAACATGCCGCCGCTGTTGCCGAAACGGGTAGAAACGAGTTTCACACACGCATTTTTTCGACGTACTTAGATTAATTTTAGTCAGCGATAAACCGATCAGCGACGGGTCCAACGAGCATAAACTTTGAACGCAATTCAACGCTAAAACTTTTTGACTAACTCGAACGTCTTTGTCAGCGATCAACGCGCCGACGTCGTTGGCCAGTAAAAATTTTCGGCATAACAATCGACAGCAATAAATCAACGGAATTTCTTCGTCCGTAAAATTGCCTAAAAATACCAAATATAGTTGAAATTTTGTTTTTACGATTGAAATTTGGGTATATTTCGATTTCAAGCGATTACCGATGTCGTCGGGAAACGAAACTAGGAAGCCTTGACCCTCGGGCGACAGCGGTGTCGACGGTTCACTGAACAATTTATCATCTTCAGCTGTAACGTGAAAATGTTGTGAATCACATCTTTACTCGGTTGTAAAGAAAAAAGTCACCTTTAGGCAATCCACCGAGTTCTAAAAGACGTTTATTTTTATACGTTCCGTGATCTTTTTCGATTCCTAACGGATCGGCAATTTTTTCGCTTTCTTCGTTGTCGTCGTCCTCGTCGGAATAATTATTGTCCTCATTGCGAAATAATTCAGTTTCTTTTTGAACGTCGTCGGGCGACGTCGACGTAGTTTCCGGAAATAAATTATTTTTGGGTTTGGGAAACAAATTTTCGTTCGACGACGACGACGTCGTATCGGGAAATAAATTCAGGTCGTCGTTTTCTATAGACAACGAACCGACGCCGATCGTTAAATCCGTTTGACTACCGCCGATGCTCGAAAAACCCGACGTCAATCCGGTGAAACCTAAAATCGACCGTAAAAGAGTACAATGTCGACCGGAAACGATAGTAAAAAACAAAAAAAATCACTTGATTTCCTCGATTTCGGGCCCAAAGCCGAATTCAACGGATTCGAATAAATTCTCGACTTTTCGACGCCGTCCCTCGACTGGAGAATTTTAATTAAACGTCGCGGCAATTTTTGCAAGTACGCCGACAGCGTTTCCAACGCGCACGTCGCAACGGCGTTGTTCGGATAACAAACGTAGTATAAACAAATTTCGTAAAACTAGAAACGAAAATTCGACCGAATGTGACGATGTCGTCGACCGAACGAGACGAAGTGACGACACGAAACGAAACGATACGTACTTGCAATAGATGATCGACAGTAATGGAAATTTGCGGATTCACTCGAATGGCGCCGCCCGTTTGAACGTGGCGAACTTCGCCGACGTCATTGTCGTCGCATTCTTTGATCAACGGCGCCAACGAACGAAGCGCCGTCAGCGTTCCTAAAATTTGTTGCGGGCTTTGATCCAATTGCACGGGAACGATAGTATCTAAAAATTGACCGAAACGTTCGTCGTTGATATCATAAAAGTGAAAAAAATCCAACAATTCGTACCCAATAACGATTTTAACAAATACGCGGTGAAAAATTGCGTTTTTCTCGTGTATCGGCAAAGATCAACTAAAAAAGTCGACGCCGACCGTCGAGCGGGTGCCGACGTTAATTGCAAATTCGGCAAAATTGATTTAATTAAAATCTGAAACGTGAAATAAATTAATACGATTTTTTTTAAAAAAACGGGGCGACTTTTTCAAAAAAATAACTAGACGAATTTTACTTTCGCCTCTTCGTCGCTAAAAAATTGACCCAACGAGGCGAAAATTTTCGTCGACGCCGCGCCGAAACATTCGTAAATCGAATCCTCGGGTCGACGAGCGACGGCCGTCAAACACTGCACGAGATTGAACGCGAACATGCGACATTTTTGCGGGCGAATTTGATCGGACAATTCGGCGAATTTCGAAAACGCCGAGCGCAAACTTCGCGCCGGACCGTTTCGACGAATTTCTTTGTACAATTCGACGTGGACGCGCGTCGCGTTGCCTTCGGCGAGAGAGTTCTAAAAAACAAAAAGTTAGCCAAGCTTTGAAACTATAGTTCAACTATACTTGTCGCTACAGTTGAACTGTAGCCGTTAGGCGAGCAAGATTTTTTGGCCCATATCAGAGCCCGAAACTGGGTACCCATACCCATACCCATACCCTTACCCACCCACACCCATGGGTTCTGGGTGGCTATGG
>JAQGBA010000236.1:0-48373 GCA_034698125.1 Prionchulus punctatus | reverse complement strand
TCCAGATCTCCACGGAATCGCATGTTTCATCAAATTGAGCTGTGGCACTACATTCCTTGACCTCGAATAAACAAGTCTAGAGCAAAAAAACTCGATTTTTTGACTATGACTTTTTTGGTGACCAAGGGTCCCCCTTATGGTCACTCAAAAACTGACCATTCCAAATTTTCAGGAAATAGGCTCTATCCGATGTACAATTTTATGCTGATTCATAATATCCCATTTAAAATAAATAAATTAATTGATTTCCATGATCTAGCGTGAGAAAAGGAAAAATTCAGGGTGCGGATAAACTTTTGCACAGCACTGTAGTTCAAAGACAAGTCTTTCCGGTGTAAGAAATGTTGTTGTAGGAATGCTACAAGAACCTGGCTAGATCAGAGAACTTCATCATCGAAAACAATTATGATTACTTCACTACAATAGCAACTATTGACTACAGCAAATTGCGAGATTAAACTTGTACTTGCGAATCAACACAATAAAATACATATTATTTCGTTTTCGCAACGTCTGAGAAATCTTTCAATAACTTGAAATGTTCGGCTGAATGAAGAACGACATAGTTCATTTCATTCGCGTGCTAAACCGATTTCGCGTTGTCTGCTGCTAAGTTTCCAGCGCGGGTTGAGAATTAAACAACGAAATATACGATTTCCGCGTCAGCTGTTTGATTGATGTTTGTCAATAAAAACAATGTCGGCTTCGTTGATTGATTCGATTCCTGACGAGATATTGCTGAAAATATTCAATTTTCTAGACTTTCGAACACTTTTAAAGTACCTGACAGCGATGTTTCGCTGCAGTTTTCGATTTAACCCGATTTCGATTTCCGATTTTGCAGGCTTTCGTTCGTGTCGAGACACTTCAACGATTTATCAAACTATGACAGCTTTTGGAAATCGTTTTGCAACAAAATTTGGCTGATTAACGAGTAAGAAACATAAATTCGCTCGTTAACAGTTTTAGCAAGTCAAGTTCGCTCGCGCTTTGCTTAAGGTTGCAACAAGTCGATTCTTGTTGGAAATCGTGTTTTCAGCGATTTTACATCGATTTCGGCCGATACATCGATTGTTACGCCGAAATCAAAACGATTTGGAATAAAATCGAACGAAATACGGCGTGCCGAGCGCCCTTAGTTCGAGAATCGTTGAATTTTGCTTGTAAACGAGCTAGACAGACAAATAACGCGTTCTAGCCGGTGAACTTTTCCGCAATTTTACGTTTCAGCGCCGCTCACCGAACAACAATTGAACGAAATCGAATCGAGAATCAAACGAAAGCTGCCCGACGACTTTCGATGTTCATATCGAATTTGCGACGGTCAATTGCCCGGTCATCGGTTCGGTTTGCTCGGCGGTTACGAAACCGATGACCCCGGCGACTTTATGCTGTCCTTTTCCAGCAATTTGGTATGCAACCATAGGCCAAAATCAACTATTGTCCTATAACTATAGTCCAATAGCAACTATAGTCTCATTTTTTGGCTGTAACGAAAAACTGCTCATTTTCAAGCATTTGACGACAAGTTTTTTGTTCTTCCCAGAGCCAATTGTTGGACGATTTCAAATACTTATACAAAAGAGACTTTTCCAACGATTCGGCGGTGTTGCCGTTCGCCGGCCGTAAGAATAACTCGGGCGGTTTTATGGTTGCGAATCATTTTTTCGTCGGATTGTTTCTGACCAACGCCGCCGATTCCGATCCGACCGACGGCGCCGTTGTTTCGCTTCAGTCCGAAAAGAACACTAGCCGTTTTTTCAAATACGGTAATTTTGCTCGTTAACCGCGTTAGCTAGCCACTTTGTTTTCCGAGCTAATAATCGGGCAAAAATAGTTAATAGACTCCTCTGAACAACTAGACGCTGAACAACTATTGTCGCTGGACAACTATAGTCGCTGTACAACTATAGACACTGTTACAAGCAAAATAATTGACTGTCTACGTTCGTTTTCTAGGTTCGACATTCAAACAATATTTGACCAATTTCTGCGACCAGCTCGTCGACTATCCAGTGCACAATAATCACATTCTAAAGTAACTATAGTTCTTTCGATAGTTTGTTAAAAGACAAAAATTGTGCTCGCTAGATTCTCGTTCAACAGCGTCGGCGAGACCGGACCGTTCCAAGTTGAAACTCGAACGGCGTTTTTACGCGAACACAGTACCCTGGTACCTGAGGGTCAACATTTCGCGTACCGTTATCACATAACGTAAGAAACAGTAGTCAACTATAGATCACGTTAAATAGTCAACCTTAGACTATAGAGGGAGTCAACTATAGGCCACTAGATAGTCAACTATAGACCATTAGACAGTAAACTATAGACCATCCATATGTAGCATGCAACTATAGACGATATAAAAAACAGTATTTCCGTCGGCTTCAGCATTAAAATGGACCCGAAAGCGAGCGTTGCAGACAGTTGCCAATTGGAAACGCGCCATTGGGTTATCACCAACGGCCACGGCGAAGTGGAACGTGTCGATGGGCCGGGCGTCGTTGGCCAGCATCCGACGATGCGACCGGGCCTTCAACATTTTTGGATATCGGGCACGGCTTACTCGACGCAAGTTGGCGAAATGACCGGTCATTTCACAATGCGCAATCTCAAAAGCGGCTCGCCCGTGCAAATAAATTGTCCCGTCTATGTTATGAAAGCACCCGAAAACGTTTCACGTCGAATGAAATGAAATTTCGCGATCGATTTGTAAATTTTCTTGGGAAATCGATGTCAATTAATCGAAATACAACTTAGACATTCAACTATAGTTCACATTAGGTGGTCAACTGCAGATCATTTTATACAGTGAACTACTACAGTTCATGTTAAAAAGTCAACTTGATTTTAGAAGCCATTATAGTTCATTCAACGCAGTCAGCTATAGATCATTTAAGACAGTCAACTATAGTTAGTTAGACAGTCGGTCACCCATAGTTCATTGGAGACAATCAACTATAGACAATTTTAGATAGTTTAACTTCGAAACGATTTTCGACCCAGAATTCCATTTTCTTTGAAAATCGGTATTTATTTTACGTAATCGAAATATACAACAAACGAGAGCCACGAAACAAATTTTGAGTGACGAAAAATACAGGTAGTATACTGTAGCGAGTGACGTACAGTAAGAAAAAAATTGTAAATAATAGATGTATTCAGTAATGAACAAACAAATAAATACGAATGTCCAGTCGACGAGTAGTAACCTGCGAATCAAATAATGAAAAACAAGAAAAAAACACCGAAAAAAGTCTAGCTAGTGGTCGATTTGCGCTGGCGCAGTTCGGTTTCTTTGCTTTCCGTCGACGACGACGGCTCGTCGACGTCCGCGACGCCGGTTTCTTTTTTCGCCCCTCCTTCCGGTACCCATAGACCCGAATCGATGCAACGCTTCAAATGCGCTTGGAATTCGTCGGCGGGCATGACGGCGGCGACCTCTTGCAATTTAGCAATATTCTGTTCGTCGAAGCACGCTTTCATTTCCTAAAAACGAATTAGACAGTCAACTATAGTTCATAGACAGAAGTATTGTTCACAGACCGTGTCAACTACAGACCATTTCAGTCAACTATAGACCATTAGACAGTCAACTGTAGACAATTAGATCTACAGACCATTAGACAGTCAACTGTAGACCATTAAATAGCCAACAAAAGACCATTTTATACAGTGAACTAATAGACAGTCAACTAGAGACAATTTAGATAGTCAACTATAGACCATAAGAGACGACCAACCAAAGCATGATAGTTCACCGCAAACTTACGGCGGGTAACGATTCGTACACTTCCACCGGATCCAAACCCCCTGGACCCAAACGCTTTTGGCGTTCCTCCTCCTCGTACTCGGCCATGGCCTCCTCCAATTTGGCCTTGGCCCTCGTGCGGATGCGTTCCTTGAAACTGTTCAGTTCGTCTTCGAACGCGTCGTGATACATTTTATCGGCTACTTTTAATCTGCGAAAAAGAAGAAACACATTTCGACGCGTTTCGAAGATGTAAAAACAAAAAAACGGTCCTGAAAAACAAATAAATAAATAACAATGTGTACTTTGAGAAAAACGATGAAATCAATTGCGGCGCTTTCGGATTGCATTTCAACTGTTTAGCTAGCTCGAGCAAGTACTGAATGATGATCGTTTGATGGGCGACGTGTTCCATTAATTCGTGTTTCTGAAGAAGGAAACAAGCAAATATAGTCAACTATAGTTCACTAGAAGTTATATTTCAATAGCAACTATAGTCCAATAGCAACCATAGTCCATTAGCTACTTTAGTCCAATAGCAACTATAGTCCGCTATCAATTATAGCCAACCGCAACTACAGACCAACTATTTACCCCTTCCATTTCGTAATCCAGACACTGTAAAACTAAATGATTGGCCGTTTCTTCGCAGCACAAATCCGGATGATCCAACAGAAATTGTTTCGAGTCGTCCCATTTTCGCAGCATGCCGAATTTCTTCAATATTCCTTTATTTGTTTCGATGAACTTTTTCTGAAACAAAGAATTGCTCGATAGGAATTGCTAGCCACGACACGTAATTTGTTTTCGAACTCATCTTCTTACTAATTGATCGGTTCGAAGATCTTCGTCCTCGGTCGCGGCGTCGTTCTTGGCGGGTTCGATTTTATTTATTCGACTCTTGCTCCACGCTTCATGTCCGATCGTATCGACGTTCAGCGGCGTTAACTGCGAGAAAAAAAAACAAAAAACGTGTCGTCGAAACCTCTAAATCGGGCAAAATACAAAAAAAAAACGCTTACGCGTTCTTTTTTCTCCAATTCGGCTTCTTTTTGACGAAATTCCTCTTCTTGCTTTTGCAATTCTTTCATTTCGATTTTAACTCTTTCTTTTTCCGTCTAAAACGCGAATTCAGTTTAGTTTCGCGAATTTACCCGATACGGTGTAAACGAAAAAAAAAACAAATTTTCGCACCTCGCTCAAGTTGCATTGGGACAATTTGTGTTGCATTTCGGCCATTTTTCGTTGATGATCGTTTTTCGTTTGCGAGAATTCGTCTTTCTCCTTTTTCAATTCTGCCATTTTCTGCAAGCGGGCGTCGTGCCTCCATCGGAAAAGCGACGGCGTGTCGACATTTGGATGAGTGTCGTCCTCGTCGTCAGACACCTGAAATTGCCCGAAAAACAATTAAAAAAACAAAATTTCGATAGGAATTAGCTACTTTTCGAGGCTTACTTCGATATGATCCCATTTTTTGTAGTTTATCGGCATCGCTGCGGTGGTTAGCGGGCAAAATTCGATAAGGAGCTAGTGGATGTGCAAAATTTGTTTTTCGATGCGCTTAGCGGGCTAAAAGTATGTTCTTCAAGAATTTTCTAGAAAATTGCGAAATTCGGTCTAAAAAATTGTCATCAGCGCATAAACATCCGGTTATAAAGCGAATCTAACTTGCTCATCAAAATTAGATATTTTTATACAGTCAACTATAGTTGATTTCAGACAGTGAACTATCGTTCATAGTGACGTTCAATTATATTTTATTTTAGACAATGAATAACAATTAAATTTAGACCTTCAACTATAGTTCATGTTGAATGGTAGATAGTCAAATAGTTCACTTTAGCCGGTCAACTGTAGTTCATTTCAGCTAGTTCATGTCAGACAGTCAATTTTAATTTATTTTTGACAGTCAACTATAGTTTATTTCAGATAAACACTAAAGGTCATTTTAGACAGTCAACTATAGATTATTTTAGAGAGAGAACTATACTCACCTTCGGCACTGACCTATATTTCATTTCATACAGTCAACTATAGTTCAGTTTAGATAGTGGCATATAGTTCATTTCAGACAGTCAACTAGCCGCACAACTATACTTATAATTGTCCGTCAACTACAGATTAAAAAAAATTGTCAAAAATTCTCCGAAACAAGCAAAAATCTTTCATATGTTCAGATGACTCCCTGGTCCCCTTTTTTACATAACCGTACTGAATTCACAAAGAATACACTAAACAATAAGGAGAAATATAAAGAAATAAAATAATTAGCATAAAAACCGCTTTCGGACCTATCGATCGTTTTTTTAATAGGTTTACTGCAATTATTGCGCGTTGAGCGCGTTTGTTTGAGAATTGCGCACGAAAAACGCTAGAGCTAGGCGGAAAATTTGTTTTGTTTTTCTTCATCTGAGTAAAAACGGAAACCTTGCAATGGATAAGCCGAAATCGACAGAAATCATCATAAAAAACATTCCAATCGATTGGGACGAGGTAAAATTCAAAGAAAACCAATTGCGATTTTTGTTTTCCTTAATTTTACAGTTCGACGTTTTTCGCGTTTTTTCTCTCGTTGGAATCGTTTACGATATCAAATTGCCTCACGTTCCGACAAATTTTACGTCACGATTTGCGTAAAATTACGTCTCTTTTTGATTCTCTCGAAAAAATCGGTTGTTATCGATTTTGTCGATTTTTTCAGATTTGTCAAATATCGATTACCATCCGAAGCGATATCGGCTTTGAATAAATTCAATCGTTGTTCGGAAATCGGCGAATTAAACAAAAAATTGCAACTGGCCTTCGACGTCAAGCTCGTTCAAGATAACGTTAGAACTATAGTTGTTGGCGAAGTATAGTTAGTGTAGAACTATAGATGCTTATGAACTATAGTTAGTGAGATGAACTATAAACGCTAAGGAACTATACTTAGTGTGGAACTATAGCTATTGAAGAACTATAGTCACTGATTAACTACAGTCGTTGGACAACTCTAGGTATTGACCATGAGCATTTAACGTCTAGTTTTCTCGAAACAAGCGAAGCGAAAAAGAAACTGTTGATCATCGAAACGAAGAGGAATTTTGTTATGATGACCAAGAAAATCAATTAGGAAATGATTTGCAAGCTCACAGCGAGGTTTCCCAGACGAAATTATTGTCAGGGAATCTTTCGAATCCAGTCGAAAACGAATCTAAATCGGAAAAGCCCCCGAAGTCAATCGAAGACGATTCGATTAAAGAAATGTGCACTCGCTGCACAATGTGTCGAAAGCCTTGTAAGTATTCAACTTTCGACTCTAAAAACCAATCGGCTAGTAGCCGTTTTTTGCTTGCCAGGCGAAAAAGGCTGTCCGTGCAAGGAAGTATTTTATTGCGGACCTGCATGTCAGAAAAAAGATTGGAAATCGCATAAAGATGATTGTTCTTTTTACTCGAAAAAAGTTTGAGCCGATGAGATTTTGTGTACATTTGTCAAGTTGTAAGTTGGAACGGTAAAAGAAACTTTAAAAAACTGTTGATACATCCAATGACGCTTGTCTGCCACCTATTGGCACGTCATTGACACTTTGTAAGACAATTTTGCCACATCACTCTTGCATGTCACAAATTGGCACTTCAATGACACTTTGTCAGGCAATTTTGTCGCATCAATGACACTTGAGAATCAAGTGTTGCCACATCTTTGACACTTACAAACAAGCTATTGGCATTGTATAACTAATGCACGTAATGAAACTTGTAAGACGATTTGGTACATCAATGTTATGTGCATGTCACGATTGGCACATCATTGACACTTGCAAGTAAACAATTGGCTCCCAATGACACTCGCATGTCAACTATTTGTCACATCAATATCACGTGCATGTCAGCTATTGGCATATCAGTGACACGTTGAAGTCACGTTAGCTGTTGGCTCATCAATCAATTTTTGGCACATCAGTGACACATGCATGCAAAGTCATGTTTTTCACATGACATGCATGCCATGCCCGCTAATGGCGCATCAATGTCAGTTGCACAGATAACTATTGGACTATCTGTTAAACTTTAGATAAAGTCAAGTATTGGTACATCAAGTTACTGTGGCTATATGATGTGAACTGTATTTTATTGAAGTTTATTTTAGTATTTGATTGAACAGTTTATTAATGAAGGTAACAAAACGAGACAAAATCAACAATAAATAAATGAGGATGACAAACAAATTTACACGATATTTCTTAACTTATTGCCAAGGAAAATAAAAAACAAACAAGAAATCTGTCCTGCCAACACAAAAGAGTGAAGCGCAATTCACAGCGATTGACAGCTAAATCTATTTTCGTCACATCATCATCCGATCAGCGAAATTTAATGCAAACTTGATTTAAATAATGGCAACATTCGCTGTACACGATACCATCTTGATGCTCAGACAGAATAGCGCAAGCCTGAAAAGGAATTCGAATAGAAGCCGCATAGTTCAGCAGCATAACATAAAAACAAACAAATAAATCAACTTACTTTTTGCGTTATCAAGTCTATCCTGGGAAATTCGGAGAATACAATTGCGAAATAATCGTCGATGTACACTCGACATGCGCTGTGGTCATCTCTAGGTGGACACGGTCCCTTGTGACCTAAATCGGTAGAATGTTCGTTTGTTGACGAGGCGAGACGCGAAATAGTAAAAATTAGCTAGTTACCATTTTTAACCAGTGGCTGAACGTTTGGAAGCGGCGGCACGGACACTCGCTGTTGCTGGGGCGTTTGCGGCAATTGCTGCGGCTGCACAGTTGCAGGGCCAGCATTCTGAAAACCGCTGTTTTGCGAGGGGCCGGGAGGCTGTCCGACGAGACGCTGATCGTTGTTCTGAGGCAACGGCGGAACGAAGCCGCTGACCAGCTGCGAGCCGGGTGACTGACCACCGCCCTGCTGAAACGAGCCGCTGGCTCCTTGCGGCAAATTGCCCGATAAATCGGACGGAGTCAGCAATCCGGGCAAATTTTGAGGTACAGCCGATTGGCCGTTGTTCTGAGCCAGCGGCGGCAGCTGTCCGTTGCTCTGAGAGGGCAGCAGCAGCTGTGGCGCCCCGTTGTTATTTTGAAATGCTGCCCCAGCATTCGGCTGCAGGATGGGCGTTGCTGTACTACGGAATCGGGCGAACTGCTGTTCGCTTAAAGTATTCGACACTTCGTTGCCATTTCTCGCGTTAGGCTGTTGCTGGCCCGAACTTTGCTGCTGATTTTGATTTTGATTTCGATTTTGCTGTGGTTGCTGTGGCTGCTGTAGCGGTGGCTCAGTGCGGATGTTCTGCGGCTCAGCCGGCAATGGTGGGATGAACTGCGGTGCTGGGTCCACTGGCACGAAGGTCTCCGGAGCGCCCGGGATGCATTTCGATAAGCCGCATATCAATTTGATTTTGGGCGTGGAGATGTGCTTGCCAACTTGAGGCCGGCCGCCATTGGCGGACGGGATCAGCGGTCCGCCAGCAACCGGAAACATGAAATATTGGCAATTGTTTAAGCTCGGATCTTCGAGCGGGATATCCTCGAAATCGCCCGTATTGACCAGCCGGGAGAATTGAGCTTGTACTCGGTCGCCGTTGTAGTTGACAGCAACGACGTCCACATCCTGGCGGACATCCACCTGTGGTTCCGACCTGGAGTTGCTGTGCCTGTCCGACACCTCGACTATTCCATTTCCGTCGTACAACAAAATCATGTCTCCGGGTTGCTAAAGAAAATACTACAGTTTATAATGAAGTACAGTATAGTTTCCGTTGAACTATAATTGTCATTGGACTACATCATTGGACACATCTACAAAGACCTTGCAAACTAACTCGTGGTTCACTTATTAAACTTGCAAATCAACTATTGGGACACCAATGACACTGTGACACATCATTGACACTTGCAAGTCATTTTGACAGATCAATGATACTTGCAAATCAATTGTTGGCACATAATTGACTCTCGCTCGTCAAGTATCATTGACACTTGCATCTCAAAGTTGCTCACTTGACTCACTCAATTGCACTTGCAAATCAACTATTGGTACATAATTAACACATGTATGTCAATTTTAGCACATCATTAACACGTGTAAATCAACTGTTGGCAGATCATTGACACTTTATGGGTCGACTGTTGGCAGATCATTGACACTTTATGGGTCGACTGTTGGCACATCATCGACACTTGTAAGTCAATTTTGGCACATCATTGATACTTGCAAGTTAATTTTAGCACATCATGGACTTTTGCAAGTGTCACATCAGTGATGCTTGCAAGTTTCACATCAACGACACTTGCAAGTTTCATATCAATGACACTTGCAAATCTACTGATGGCACATCATTCTACTGATCTACATATTCTACTGGTTCACAAATCTACTGTTGGCACTCGCACGTCGACTATTGGCACATCAATGACACGTGCCAGTCAACTGTTGCCACATCAATGACAACTGCAAGACACCAATTAACATATCAATGACACTTGCACGTCAACTATATTTGTTATAGGATTACAGTTGCCAATGGACTATAATTATCCTTGGACTATAGGTCCAATTTGGACTAGGCGTACTATAATTTTAGTTGCTTTACCATCGTCCTGCCGAAACCAATACCGGTCCATTTGTTGAAAGAGAGCATGGCATCTATGGAGAAAAGCACTGAACGCAGAGTAGCATTGTAAGTCCACTTGATATCGTAATCTCCGTCGGAGAAGGAGCACATGCCCATAGTTGGAAAATGCTCGTTGACAGCTGGCCTCGGATCAGATGGCACTGGGACTACTGGCCTAGGTTCAACTTGAATTGGAGGTGGCCTGTCTGTAGAAAGGCTCACGGACTGTAAAGTAGTTAGCCGGTGACAATTTGCGTATCAAAAGTACCTGGTTGCAGTGTGAAAAACGTTTCGATCTGTGCCCCAGCCACCGGACGTTGGGTCGGCGCGGGAATTATTCGGGTAAAATCTGGTTCCAAGCCGGTGTTAATCACTGCGGGTCTGTGGGTGGTCTGGCGAGTCGTAGGGGTGGTTGTGGATGTGGTTGGAGGTTCAGTTGTAGTTGTAGTTGTAGTTGTAGTTGTAGGAGTGGTCCTCAGTTCGGGCGACAGACACTGGTCAATGTTGCACATTCGTCGAACGACCGGCACTTGAAAATGTTTTAGCATGACAGGTTTTTGCTCGTTGGACAAATCCAGGGTGCCGCCACTGAGCGGAAACATGAAATCTTGGCAGAAGCTTTTCTCGCGATCCATCAACGGCAGATCTTCCTTGTCGCCAGTGTCTACTGCCCGAGAGAATTCCGCCGTGAGAATTCCGTCGACCAGTCGACCGTTGAAATTCTTCACGTCCTGTTGCCTGTCTTCCACTGGTTCGCTGTTGCCCTCGCCGTGCCTGAAACAGTGCAAGGAAAGCCTTCAAAACGACTGGCCAAGTGTGTTTTCGAGCATTTTATAGAAACTATGCAATACCTGTCGCTAATTGTAAGCCGATTATCTTTGACCGTTATCAGAATCATATCGCCGCCTTTCTGAAAGAAAAAAAAGTAAATTCCGTCCTCAGCAAGCTCTCAACGAGCACAATTTTTTTTCGTACCATTTGACTGCCGAATCCAACTCCCGTCCAAAAGCTACTCCTTTGCCTTTGGTTGACTTGGATTAAGAACTTTATCAAGGATGTGCTCTGATCCAGGTACCACACTGCCCTATAAGTTCCGTCAGGAGTGCCGAAATCGCATTGAGAATTAGCTAAAAATTCACTGGCTATTTTTGTTCATGCGTCATTAATTCAAAATATCGCTGGTAAGTCGAGTGGTCAGTGCGCAAAATTTGTGTTTTTCTCTTTCTAACGTGCCATTTTGCGACAAAAGTTAACTTGACATTTTTCAATGTCGAAGGCCAATAAACTGCGCCGCAAAGAACTTTCGCAAAAATTTCTTTCTTAAAATTTCTTTCTTAAAATTTCGAAAAAACTAAAAGAACTGAAAATTGCTCTATCTGGTGGTTTTGCAAGCAGATTTTTTGTTTTTCTAAAAATTTAGTTCCTACTGTAGCTGGCTGCATTGAGTCTTAATACAGTTTTGCTCCAGACATGTAGCAAGAAAAACAAAAAAATGGCGCTGGCCATGCCACTATCTGTCTATTTTCTTACCTTGACGCAGGCTAATTGCCAAAATAGTGAAACAAAACGCGCAAAATCGCTTCATCATAATCTTCCAAATTTCTGAAATCATATAAAAAGAAAAAAATTGTAAAAAGGGAAAGTTACAGTCGGTGCACGAACATCGACGCGTCGAACAAATTTCTCGCCCTGGCCCAAGGTTCAAAGTGTCTGAATGTCGCGCAGAATGCGTCCCCTTTCAGTCAAGTGTCTTGCTGGAAAAAGAAAAATTCCATAAACTGTAACGAGCCAAAATTTTACGCCGAAAATGTAAACGACGATTTTCGACTGTAATACCGTATGGCCAGCGCGCGAATTGTGCTCGCGCGAGCGACTATAGTTGATTTGTTCATTTGTAATAGTTGGATGGTGATGATGACGACAATTGGTGCGTGATGGTGAGCAGTTGTTGTGTGTTGGCCATCGACCGTAGAGTTTTCGGCCGACGCCGAATTTCGGTCATGGAAAAACAAAATCGTTGTACAAAACGGTTACGAGCCAACAAAAAATTACCATAAGTCGAAAAATGGCTGTAGAGTGGACTTTATTGAGAAAATACGCAGTTTGAGCGAATACGAAACAAAAATGTTACACTGGCTAAGAGGTTAAATTTTGATTTAATAGTTAAAAATCGAAACAAGCGCGTAACAAACTAGTGACACTCGCAGCCAATTTGGATTTCCACCGGGTACATCACTTCCGTTGGTGGTGGCACCAACCGAGGAGCCGGCAGTGCTAGCAATGACGCCGGCAGCACTGGTCGCATTGCTGCCAGCCGAATTGCTGCCAGTCGAATTGTTGCCAGGTGAATTGCTGCCAGCTGAACTAGTAACGTTGCTGCCAACCGACTGACCATTGCAATTATCTTTATCGTGGCACAGGCAACCAAGCTCGGTTACACCACTGGCGTATTTGTTGGTCGTGCATCCGGAAACTTTGTATTCCTGTCCCTGTCCTTGCGCGTGGCACGTGAGCTCAACTGGAAAAGTTTAGTTGTAAGCTAAAGTTAGTTCGTGACAAGATAACAAGATTCACCGGATCCTTGATTGGTCATATTTTTGCATGTTCCGTTTGTTACGCAATGACCTGTCGAGTCGCACGCCGGCACGGATAGGTTCGAGTTGCACGAACACTTCACGTCTGCACAGAAAAACAAAAGTAATAATGACAAGTAAACTCAACAAACAAAACGACACAACACTCAATAAACTGCAAGATAACACAACACAATAAAGTATCAACACAACACAAGGCAACGCAACGCAACGCAATACAACACAATACAGTACAGTAGAACACAACACAACACTACACAATAAAGTACAGTACAGCACAGCACAACACAATACAATAGAATATAACATTCAATACAATGTAGTATAACACAATAGACCAACGCGACACAACGCAACACAACACAACTTACAATACAATAAAATACAACACAATTCTCACAACACAATGCGACGCTACACACTACAATACAACACAACACAACATAATATCACATTGTACAACGCAACACAAATTAACACAACGTAACATAGCATAACACAACACAACACAAAACAGCAAAACACAGCCCAACACAAAACAGAATGAACAACAGAATGAATGGCACAGAATGAACAACACAACATTACACATTCAAAACAACTACAAATAGACAACAAATTTGAGGAACTAAGAGTTTGTATTACCAACACTGTCGCTGCTATTTTTGTATTTGACGCTGTAAAACTCGACAGCTGTTGCACTCGTACTGTTAACACCGTTACAGTCGTCGGCATCGTCGCAATAACAATACAGTATATGTTCACCATTGAAATAATCTTGCGTCACACATCCGGTCGAACGGTAAGTTGGTCCGCCGTCGGGCGAGCAATTGTATTCAGCTAAAAATTCCTTTCACAACTGAGGCCAGAATAAAAGTACAGTAGCTTCTACATTGAGATTTGCAATCCATATTCAGATATTGATTTTCGAGCTTGCGGTTAGATTCAGACAATTTTTACTGAATCATCCTGTATGTATTACAGTCAATATCCGAATATTGTTTGTAGGATTACTGTACGACTGAGATGCGACTATAGATGTATACATTACGGGTACATTACGGGTACATGTATACATTTGCGAACGGGATACAGATGCAGATTGAAAATTTACTTGAGTCGGCCTTGGTTATGGTTGCGCAAACGCCTGTGCCGTTTGCTATGCAATGTCCAGTGGAGTCACATCCATTGTATTGACCGTTGCACAAACATTTCAAGCCTCAATAGATCAAAACATGGTTGGACATTGCAGCTTGAAAGTTCCGGAAGCGTTGCAAGCTATTACAAATACCTGCAACTTCATGATACGTTAGAAGCAGCCAACCGAAAATGCAAACAAGCTTAACTAGCATTTTGAAGCTAACCGACAGCTAGCAATAAAAATAACTGAGAATATTGCAGGACGAATGGAAACTGGAAACTTTACGATTCGAGCAACCATGACGATGGAGCAAAATTTGCAAATGAGTGATATGCAAATGAGAGATAATATCATTCTTGGCTCGAATATCCTCACTTGACAACGACATTTCGTAAATTTAGAATAAATTTTGTTCCATTGTCTCTTGATTAATGTAATTTTTTATTTCAAAAATAAATTACTCTTCAGTGTTGCTATAGTCCTTTCACAACTATGGCGTGTAGAAACGAAAAGTTTACATTCCGTATTCAGATGTTGATGTCGGCATGTAGGTTTGTTTACATTCCGCTGTCTGTTCGAATCCATGAAAATTATTCTAATGTAAATTCGAAATCTGTATTTTTTTCTCCGTGCCCTTTCGTACGTTTTTTTTGTTTATTTTTTTCTGAAAAGATTCTTTTTGGCATTTGTTGGATGGTTTGCTGAATAATCAAATCATGTTCATGGCTATGGACAATATCGAACAAATATAACTAATAATCGGCATTCGTGCGTGTCACACTATCAGAAAAAGACATTGATTTGATCTGCAAGAAATATCATCGTGATTCCCATTTCTCGTTGACTTGCGACAAGAAACCATTGAAAGACGGATATCCGGCTTATAAAGAGTTGCTGGTTTTGGATGTCCTCGACAAAGTTTTGACCTTCAATCCAATCATTCGGATTACCGTCGATTAATCAATATGTCACCCGTATCCTGACTGGTATTACGATGAAGCCGAATACCTGACAAAACTTGACACGGATTTGGAATTCATTGATACATCGATCGAATAACTAAAAACTAAAATAATGAAGGAATCGAAAACTTTCGCAGCGAAGACTCGTGCGGGTCTAAAAACTAAAAACTTATTGCTTTATATTAAAAGTTTTACAATGCAAACTTTTATTAGCGTTGAATACGGTAATGAAGCGTACGAATTTATCGAAAGAGCACATTCATTATTTTTTCCAATTATACTCGATTTGAAATACCGGGTGCCCCTAAAGAAAGTTGTCAGGTTCAGAGGGGTATATCTCACTAACAGTTAGAGATACAGGACTCATATTCGATTTTCAGACTCTCCTGAGTGGTCCAATTACAAAAATCAGATTTTCAAAAATTCGAATTTTCGCGCCTTTTTTTCAAATTTGACATTCGGGATTTGAAAGACAGTATAAAGCATTCTTCATAGGTATCAGACTGCAGAATGACTTTGCCCTTGTTGACCGAGTCGTCTTGGTGGCTGTGACGGGTGATTCATGTCAGCGATGCCGAAAAAAAGGCGCGAAAATTCGAATTTTTGAAAATCTGATTTTCGTAATTGGACCACTCAGGAGAGTCTGAAAATCGAATATGAGCCCTGTATCTCTAACCGTTAGTGAGATATACCCCTCTAAACCTGACAACTTTCTTTAGGGGCCCTGGTACCAAACATCATTCACTGAGATCTGAAACCGTCGAATCTTATGGTGGTAGAGTGAATGAGATTTAAAAATCTGCGATTTCATACGTGCTTGCGTCGCAGATCCAAGACGAGATTCTAAGGAAGACGAATTTATTTGTGCTAGGTAGAATTAAAATTATACACGATTATTCTTCTATTTCATATCTTTCTCAACACTTACTTATCACATCGAGGTTCGTAAGCTGTTTGCTGATTGTAGTCCTTTAAGGTGGATATCGAGCACCAGACACACAACTCAGATCGACATTTGGTCAGTCGACTGTGTCTCGGGTGAAATGCTGGACAACAAGCCAATGTTTCCTGGTCGGCACTTAATGGACCAATTGCAGCCCATAGTCAATGCTGTCGGAATACCACCCGAAAATCATTTAGAATGTATCTCACTCGACGAAGGTCGTGCGTGGTCTCGTGTCACTGAAGTGTGAGAGAACAACTTGGAAACAACGATATCCGGCTTATGAAGAGTCGATGGTTTTGACATCCTCGATAAACTTTTGACCTTCAACCTTCACTGACGGATTAACAGCCGATCAGGCGATATGTCATCCGTTCCTAGATGATTGCCGTGAGGCCAGCGACGAACCGGAATGCCCAACAAAACTGAACCACCTTATCGAATTCGTATTTATGTCAGTAGATCAAATAAAAACGAAAATCGTGGAGGAAGAAGAGCACTGGACAATATGTTTGGAAAATGTTATTGCAGAAGAGGTCGTCAAAAACAAAACAAAAAGCTTGCTTTGCGTTTTTGTTTGAAGAAATTTCTTGTGTTTCCAGCACTACATTTGAACATTGCTTGACATCATCGAGTTTTTCCATTATGGCGTAAGCGGCTGAATTTATTAAGCAGGCTTGAAGCAAGAAGCATAGTAAGAAAAAGGTCTATATAACAACATAACACAATAAATTATAAACTGACCCTGATCCAGATAAATATTTTTTAAACTAATTTTTTATCAAAAAACAAACAAATTAGCACTTTTATGAAATGATGTTAATTGCTCTGCAGCACGTAAAAGGCTTGAATAAAAACTAATGCTTATGTTGGCTTCCATTCTATATTGACTTCAATTCGAGCATATACAGCATGGTATGTTCAGCAAATACGAAATCAGCAGTTGATAATAATATAGAAAATAAGTGAAAGAAATAAAGAAAATAAAATAATAGATGAAATAAGATAAAATACGGCAAATTAAAAGATAAAACAAAAAAACAAAAACAAATATAATACAAAAGTGAAAAAAAATTTGCTCTGTGTAATCTGCCACCATTGATAATGTAAACCTGAAATCAAAGACATATGATTTGCATAAAATTTAAGTCAAAGCAATGCAAAACTACGGGTCGAGAAAAATGTCTAAATTTCTTCATTAAAAAATGGAGTGATTTACATGTTTGATGTGTTGGTCACTCTAACACTGCACTGTTAGTTATGGGTAAGGCATCCGCCATCGTAATTGTTGTGTTAAACAGACCATATACATCGAAAGCAAATGAAGTTCCATGTTGATTAAGCTTTGTTGTCCAGCTCGATCGATGAATCGTAGAATTTTAAATGTCAGACATCATCAAATGGAGATATCAACACCAGAAACATTGGACACTACCAAACGTAATTATCACCTATTAAGCGTATTTAAATGTTACCTTGATCAGATGCTCTCATTCATTTTCGCTGTGATTAAATTGGATTTTTATCATACATTTCTTCCACGTAGAAACCGCTTGTCCTCGTTTGCAAAATAAACCAATATTTCGGTCGTTCTTTTGCATACTTCTTCCAAAAACAATATGTATCGTAAGGTATAGTTACATTACTGTGCAATTCATCGCACCAAAGGATATTTCCTTTTTCGAAACTCTTTGCTTGGCCGGTGAAAATTCTCAGTTTATTTTCTTGAAAAACCTTCTCTTTGTTGTAAATGCTATCTTTCGGTATTAGCGCTTGAAGATTATTGTAATCCCCGAGGACAAAGTTTATTTCATGCGGATGGCGCTTGTAGACATTTAGCTTTTTCACTGAGTCTCGTTTGCGCAGTAGCTCCCTGCACTTGTTGTCATTTTCTTTCATTTTCTCAATGAAATCCTTTCTTTGTTGATTGCTGTAAGGTAGTTTCGGGTCGACCGACAATGCTTTAATCAAATTGATCAATGATAAATAATAATACGGCCTGTTGTCATCTTGATAATGCTTGGCCCACATTTCGGCAAAGTTTTGAGCCATATAAATGTTTCCAAAATACATTCTCGGACCTTGTTTATGAATATAAATGATTGATAAAATGGCGTGACGGTAGTTCGACCGTGTTAATCCTGCAGAGATGTGCTCAGCAAACAGTTCGATTATGGTTTTGAATGCTTGAGGCGCTAACATTTCGAAAGTAGGGCGTTGTTGTTCACTTGCCGGCAGCCTTTTGATTCGGCATTCCATGTTGTACAAGAAAAATTCAACCACGCTTCTAGCTAGCCAATGGTCGCTTTTGCACATGTTTTCAAAAACGTGCTGGTTTGTGCTTTGAATGTCAATCTTTAATTTTAGAATGTTCAACTTTATTTTCGATATCTGTTCTTCGGTTTTTTCATCGAACCCATCCATATCGTGCTTTTGAAGCAAGCATTCCAATAGGCTTAATTTTTTCATCGCTTCTTCAGCTGCATCTTTCAGAATTTCATCAGACGTCGTTTGCAACAATAAGGAAAATTTTGCCGGTGTACTTTGACATTGTCCACAAAAGTAAAATTTCATATAGTTGTACAATAACCTTGCTTCGATCATAAATGGTAAAGAATTGGTTTCATATTTTTGCGCACGCTGTAGAATCAGTTGAGCATCGCGAAACAAGTCGACGACTTCTTCGAGCATAGTTGCAAATTGTTCATTGTGGTTCGAACAGTGTTCAGCCATTTGAAAAATTTTATAATTAATTAAGCTTCCAGCTGTTGTTAATAATGTGCTATCAGTAGAATTCGTCTGGTAAAAATGGGCTTTACAAGAAATGTTCAAAGCTCTGTGCATTTCTAATAAGGCTTTATCAATGTCGCCCTTCCTGTGGGCTAAATATCTTGCCAGCATCGAACGAATATGCGGCCCCTCTTCTGTAATATGACTGACTGTATTGACAACCTTTGTTAAAATAATAACTGTTTGATCGACGCCATAGGCCTTTTCTATGTCGTTGACAAACTGCGAAAATAACTCCTTAGTACCTTCAGTTATAACACGCTGAATGAAGAGCGGTCTCGCTACTGCAGTAATGGCTTGGTCGCAAATATTTGTCTGTTCAACTAAGTTCGTCAGCTCGAAGATGAACGGAATCAAATAAGCCGATTTGTGTCCATAAACAATTTCTAAGATTTTGTTGGAAACAAATGATGTCACTGGACGGATTCCATTTTGGAAGTTATCTGAAACTTTTTCATCTTGTTGAACGATTAAAAAGTCCCGCACCATTTCTAATGCATCCAATCTTTCGTCAAGTTCGCTGTAGAATTGTTCAGGGTTACTGTTAAAGACTTTTGCCACAAAGTAAAATGGAAGAGGTTGTTTCGAATACGAAAAGGTGATGGATGATAGAAGCAACACTGTTTTATCTTCTTTCTTGCCTTTATTTTTAACAGCAACAAGTTTTTCTTCCAGCAACTTATATTTGGGTCCAAATTGACATAGCCCATAAAGCGTTACAGTCTTTGATGGTGTATTCTTCAATAGTTGTCCAGCTCGGCTCATCAATTGATCAAATTGCAACTTTTCTTCCTCTGTTAATTTGTTATGCAGAACGAGCTTGCCATAGTTTTGTTTAACATCTGGCATTTGTTGAACAAAAAATATAACTGCTCTTACATCAACCTCTTGTATTTCAGTAGCAAACTTTTCCACATCTTTAAGACGTACATTCGTCATTATACTTGTGTCGATCAATATGCACAAGGGCAATTGACATTCTTTAAACAGGTGACTGAGCCAATCGAGGACTTCTCTGTAGCAGTTAACATCCAAGTTTAAGAGAACAATTGAGGGATACTCTTGTCTAATTTCCCACAGAACCACTTTCCCAACTGTGGTACCACCCGATGATGGAGCATGTACCAACTGAACTACATTCTTTTCTACTCTATGCAGAGGAGTTTGATCATTAGAATTGTGCAACTTTTTCAGTAACTGAAGAATTTGTTTCAAAGAAATGTTCATTATCTTTCGCTTTACATAAATTTGTTCCAATTCAAGTTCTTGAAGACAAAGCGCTTCGGGCGTCAAATGAAAACCTTGCAAAAACTTGGATGCCACCTCCACCTTATATTGAGCTTTCATTTCCTCGCTGGTAATGGAACGCCACTTTTGAATTCCACGCTCGATGTAATACAGATCGAAGTATTTTTCCATATGCTTCATGTCATGCTCATTTATTTTCACCTTTCCTGCTGAACCGGGGAGTTCGAGTCTGTGGCTGAATCTGTTATCCTGTTGAAAATGGGAGAAAAAATCAGTAATCTGCTTGATTGGTGCGACAACAGATTCGAAAGTCTCATTGGTTGGCAAATATTTAGCGAGTAACTGCAATAGACTTTCGTGATAGCTGAGAAAAACGAACTTGCTGTTTGGCTGATAATCATCTGTTGTATCCAGCGGTTCTTTGACTTCGTCCCAGGCTTCGCTTACACCCTTACAAATTTCTTCAACTGACTTGGTTGTTGCTGGGTTTAAAAGAAGAACATAGACAAATAGTTTAACCGGTAGTTGTATTTCGTGAAATAAAATTTTCGCAAGATTTTGAACCTCCGTTCGGTGAAGACCGAAGCAATTATCTTGGACAGTCGAATCCCCATTTGCAAAAATGTACAAACAGCTCTTCTCGTGCGCCACTTCATTCGGCATTGTCGATGATTTCCATCCTTCATCTTGTAAGCGTTCTAAATCAAGCTTGGTTACATTTGTAATTGGAAGCGACAACTTGTCTTTTAGAAATTCATAAACTCCAGTTTCCTCAGCCGTATATGCATCTGTATCAAACACTACATTCCATTTCACTTTGCTTATTGAATTAAACAGCTCATTTTGCTCTTTTTTGAATTGAATTGCACCAGATAACGGCGTAGTAAGCAAAATTTTAAAAGATTTTTGCGCTGGATTAATGGAGTCTTTCAGATCATCTAACCGATTCGCATATCTTGCATATTTCGCATCGAATTTGTCCCATACTCCTTGTTCCAAAATTTCATCCGCGCTTTTCCTCGAATCTAGGCTTATCGTAACACCTTGTTTGTGAACATATAGTTTGTTCGCTATGTCGTTTTTTTCTTTTTTCCCCACCTTTTTATCAGTCACTGAATTCACTAAGACTGGGCCCATTGTATCGTTATGCACAATCTCCAATAGTCCGTACCATCCACTTAAGAGCCGCCATGATATGCTCACCAATTTGGTTTCCTTCAAATCTGATTCAGTGATCATTGTTTCGTAATAATTAACAGCAACAGGATAATTAAATCGCTCGCGCAATAAATCTTGCAAGTTACGTTCATCTATGAAGCCTCGTGTTTTATCGCTTTTGTCGATTGGATAGGATTCGATCGATTTTTTACTTTCTTTATAATCAATACCATAAATAATGTATGATGAGCCAACTGTAGTTACAGAACCATGATTTACACTTCGAAATACATGACCATAATCGCTAGGTACATTGTACATTCCCATAATATGCGAGAGCAGCTTCATATATCCTGCAGCTTCAGCTTTTTTATTTTCATTATCGATCTTTTTTCTGTCGATTACATCTTTTTTAATGTTGCTTTCGTTTGCACCACTTTCTTTAGGCTTTTCTTCGTAATAAGATTTACGGAATAATTCTCGTTTGTAATCAAGATGTGTGAGCTCTAAAGTGCCAGCAAGTAACAGTTCAATGAATATATCTTTGACGACTTCATTTAGCTTGGCAGCAGACATATTGTTCAAATAAGGTACTTCAAGCGTTAACCACTAAGTTCAAATACTTTGTTACTGCTTTCAAAACCGAGTACCTACTAAAAAGCAAATGCACAAACTAAATAACACTTTGGTAAATGTAGTTCTTTACTACCTTCCAAATTAAACATTATAATGCAAAACTAGACAAATGCGCTCGTTTATCAAAGTTAGCATTTTGCACAACCAGTTCTAGTTGCTATGTAATGGTGAAAGATTAAAAAAAACTGTCTGAATCGATATGATAGCAAAGTAAACAAATAGCAAGGTGTCATATAACAAAGAAAAGCACTGTGACAAGAGTCATTTTCTCTTATTCATTTTATTTACATTTCTCATTTCAAATCCCTTTTTATAAACAATTTTACTTTTCCAAAACAAAACTTAATCATCATTTTCGTATTTCTAAATCCAATACTTTTTCAATACACATTTTCATACCCTTTCTCTAATCTTCCAATCTCTTTCCCAATTCTCATTTAGATAAACATTCTACCACTCTTGGTGCATTTTCTGCCTATAAAACAATATGTTAGAATTAGCTTTCGGACAGTGTACAGTGGATACATCTGCCCATCGGTGCGTTCGTTCGTTGGTATCGTTTCGTCGATTCGTTGAATAAAATCGTATCGTATTCGCCTCACACTCGATCGCGCGACACCAGCTACAGTACACAGTCGCACAGCCACGTGTGACGGTTAGTTAGAAGCTAATCCATAGAAACAATAATCGAAACAAAATATAGTGTATTGACTTTTTTGTTGCCCATTTTTACTTTGAATTTTCCAGCGTCGCGGCTGTCTTTCTTCTTTTCAAATGTATTTTTAGACATCCATATCCATTGTGTCTGCAATACACGTATGGAAGGACAACACTTGCAGAAGCGTATAATTAGATATGTCTGACGTCATGCGAATTTGAAATCACATTTTTGACGCGTCCCAAAGTGACAGCCCGAATAGCTTGTTTCTGACTTTGATCAACACATTCAATGCACCAATGCCATTCATTTCACCATGTCAGCGTGTAGTCTAGTGGTAGGACTCTGAATCGCCTGGCGAGTGGTTCGATAAGTTAGGAACTTCTATGCTTCAAGGTGTACCACGTTTTTGTTGATAAAATCAATACACATGCACATTGATTGATGCCATCACATTTGCATTGTTCCGCTATAGTATTACCAAAGGCATATTCGCCACCTGTTTGAAGCAAAATAAGTTGTGACCATTGTTTGGAAAGCAGTGGACTCGCAAAAGCGTGAGCATATTGACCAAACAAGACACCATTGGGTAAAATTAATATGAACAGGATGCGATATTCATTGTATCTGACTCCAATCGCAAAGCAAAAGCTGATCACAAGTTACATGGGGATTTTGTTTATTTTTTGTCTGTGGCATTTGCCCTTTAGCTGCATCAGGCGGTTGAATGTGTTTGATAATTTTCTTTTGACTTATGACATCTGCTACATTCATATCCATTGGTGCGAGCATGTGCCCAAATTTTCATTCAGTTGCTTTTTGTTCCTCGCCGGCGCTAACTGCATCATCGACATCATCGGAGTCTCGAAAAATGGAATCATGGATGCTCATTTTCTCCAACTTTGCTTGAATCTGTCACTTTTCGCGATTGTACGAACCTAAGCAAACATTGATTGCTAGCAGACTATCAAAGCGCGATCGACAACGATTCCTTGAACGTTTTATGCAAATTTTCCAACGATTTGTCAAATTTTGACGATGCTTTCAACTGCAACAATGATTTCTATGCTGGAGATGATGATATATTTGTTTTTGTACTCGATTCAGATTCTTCTTCTGAATCTGTTGAATCTCCAGACGCTTATTCTTCATCAGAACCTTCTTCCTCATTAGAGTATGTCATCCATCCTTAGACGATCTGTCGCTCTGAACTCTGAACAACTATTGTCATTGAACAACTATAGGCTCTTAAAAAACTGTAGTCAATGGACAATTATGATCAAAGTTTGGTTGAAAAAAGGAATTATTTTTGAATTTTAACCCGCCTATAGCAATTTCGCTTACGCCATCGCCGACTAATTTATATTTGGACGCATTCGTCATCGACCGCGCACAAAGCGCGCCGTCTGCGTGCATCTAACAAGCAAATCGGCGAGCTAGCCAGAAATTCAGCCAGCGAGCGTGAGTCGCGGTGGTGTGATCGTTAAGAAATCTTTTACACGTGTTTACTTAACGAAATTTTTGAGCGAAAAAGGCGGGGATAATTTTAATAACACACGTTTTAATTTATTGTAATTAAAATTTAATAAACGGACAAATAATTGTTATTTATTTTTATTAGTAATAGTACAAAATATAAATCAAAATTCCGAACAATTCATTCGAATTTTCTCCGGCTACCGAGAGCAGAGCTTCGATTTACCAAAGCTTTAATTATTATTTTTTCCTTATTCGTGTTTCGATTTTTTGCGCGATTTGTTATTAAATTAGCCGAATTTTTGTTTGTATGGGGCGTGAAAAATTAATGTGCTACGACGATGAATTGTACGAAATGTTGCCATCATCGAAATCGTCATTCCTGCCCGATATCGTAAGTTGAAAACAAATTTTACGTCGTCTTCCGCTGTTTATCCTGTCAATTTCGCTAAATTAGACGTGTTTTTTTCGCAGAGATGGAATAAAAATAATAATACCGACATGGAAGACGCCGAAAGCGAAGCGGGTAGTAGTCCGTTGTGGAACGAGGATTTCTCGCATCGACCAAGTTGGTGCGACGCGAAATTAGCTTTGAAACAAATAAAAAACGTAAGTACTAGCGACTATAGTTTGATTTATAGTTGATGGGCGTCTATAGTCGTTGTCGTCCGTAGTTGAAGAGCGTCTGTAGTTGATGAGTGTCCATAGTTGACAAGCGTCAGTAGTTTTTGAGCTTCTATAGTTACATGAGGGTTTATAGTTGATGGGCGTCTGTGTTGACGAGCTTCTCTAATTGATAGCGTGTATAATTGATGAGCGTCTACAGTTGATGAGCGTCTATAGTTGATGAACGCCTATAGTTGATGAGCGGCTATAGTTGATGGCCTTTACAGTTTGCGATCGACTACAATTAATTAACAACTATAGTTGCATCTAGTTCTTTGAATTTGACCGATAATTGACAGGCCAGCGTCCGTTTTTTTTGTTTAGGGCAAAGCCGAAGGCAACAAACCGGCGCTTTATCTCCGAGCCGGTCTTCAGCACGTATTATTTCGATTAGGTTGTTTTATTCAGCGTCGCAGCAGCGAAGTATTATTTCTCGGGGTGCTCATCTTGTGCCTTTTCTCGGTCGGCCTTCGCAATGCCACAATCGAGACCAACATGGAAAAACTATGGGTTGAAAGTACGTCGATGTCATTTTTTTTGCTCGTTTCTTCGTTACTAATTACACGTTTTGCGAAGAATCCTCTTCGAAACCGTTTGAACGCGTTTCGCGACGTCGCCCGACGCGAAAATTGTTTGTAAATCGCCGAATCTCGACTTGACTGCGCTGGCGAGGCGTTATTTTTTTGTTTTTCTTCGCCTTCGATTGTTTACAAATCGCGATAACAATTTTCGCAACAAAAAAAACGCGAAGTGTTTACATTTGCGTCTCGTAATCGCGAAGTCGTTAATAAACCCTTTTCGTCGATCGGCGACGCAGTTTTACAAGCATTTTTATCGTAAAACGCGTACTTTAAAATTGCTATTACGGCGCAAAAATTGTTTCGTTAATATGCCTGCAGGTTTTACGCGCGAGGTCTAATCGAATTTTATTCTCTTTTTGGTTTCGATTAAAAAAAACAAAAAAAGTTTTTTTCCATCTTTGGAACATTTTCAATTACGCGTAGCGCGTCCCTTAAGTCTCTGTTTTTACGCGGAAAAACTTGTTTCGCGTCCGTTTTCCGTTCGTTTTTGTTTCGAAACTAGTCAAAAAATGAAACACCTAACGTAACGTTAAAATTTTCCCAAGCCTCTGAATCGTCGCCGTCGATCGCAAAAATGTGTTCTTAATTACGTCATAAAGGTATAAAATAAGAAACGCGACGAGAGGAAAAAAAACAACAAAAATCTCTCGGCGTACGTCGGAACTCAAGAAGATTTTCGTTTTTAATGACGCAGACGTCGTCGACGCGTCAAATTTCGAAAATAAAATAAAACAAAAAAAAGCAAATTTTTGTTTCTCGTACGGCGGCGGCGAGGAGGGGAGGCGAAAATTTCGTCGTCGTCGGTCGACGTGGCGGCGGTGAAACCGATTTTTACCCCGTTGCGTTCGTTGAAATCGACCGAAAGTTCGACGTCGACGCCCGAACGACGCTCGAAATTGAATCGTTTCGCATTTTCCTCCTCCTCCCGTTCAAGTTTTTGTTTTGTTATCGTTGCATCGTCGTCGCGACGAAATCGACCGACGACCGACGACGGCGATTCTTTTCAAAATATAGTTGCTTAGTGACTTAAAGCAACGTACGACGATAACGGCGAAAGAATTTTTGAACGCTCAAAATTTGCTCCTCTCGTTCGATTCTTTGCTTTTTTTCGATTCATGGCTGTTTTGTTCGATTCGTTTCCTTTTTTTGCTCGTTTCGTCGTTTTTTTCGCTCGATTCGTTGCATTTTTTCGTTTCGTAACGCTCCTACCGACCGCGCGACAGTTTAGTAACGAAAAACGTCAAGAAAAGTTTTCAAAGATAACAAAAAAATTGCGTTTGGCACCTTCTTTCTTTGTCGAAAGTTGCTCGTGCGAACGACTCAAAAGGCGATTATATTTTTATAAGCTTTTGTCAAAATTGAAAATCATAAATAATAAATAAGAGCCAGTGATGGAAAATCTGCCACTTTTTTTATTCGGAAAAAAATTACATTAATTATGCGCAGCGAGCACATAAAATAAAAAGATGTTGCATTTCAAGCAAAAAAAAGTAACGGTGAAAAAATATCAAATTTGGAATGAAAGCAAATTTCGAAGCAATTTTAATGGAAAAGTGGTGCACAAATGCAATCAAACAAGATGAAAAAGGTGATTTTTGCAAAAATTGAAAATCTGGCTCATTTTGTTTTTATGCACTGAAAAGAAATTATTTGGACGCGTAATTTACTTTATTTCACCCAACAGTCGCCACGCGTCTTAAAATTCTAGCGAATTTCGCTATTTTCGTCCTTCAGGAATTTGCAAAAACTACCAAAAAATGTAATTAAAAAAGATTTTTCGACGGACCCCGCGACTTTTCAACGGCGTTCGGCGACTAATTTTTAGTTTTTGTTTCGTTCTTCTCGGTCGTTTAATGATTTTTTTCTCTACCCGCCGTCGAAACTTTTTTTTACTCTATTCAGTAAAAACGTCGCTATTATATTTTGTTAAAACGCTTACTTAGAGTTCGGTTTTTTTCAATTTATTTAAATCGGAATTTTTCCGAAGAGTACTATGGTAAAGTATTCGTGACGTTTTTACGCGCTGCGTCGTTCATTAACCGGCGAGAAATTAGCCGAAAAGAACGAAATCCGACTAATTTATCGTCGCCGCTAACGAGTTTTCGTGCAATAAAACGAAACGAAACGATTTCCGTACGGATTTCTTGTTTTTAAAACGCGCCTAACGCCCATTTTCCGTAAACAAAACCAAAACAGAAAAAAGGCCAGTGGAAACTTTCCAGTTTTGAGGAATAAACAAGCAGTTTATTCTCCCTCTCCCTCCGTGAATAAATTACTCGCTCGAATTTTTGTTGATACTAAACATAAAAAAGCAAAAGCATGCTCGATTTCTCATTAGCCAGTCATCGTTTTTTGCTTGGAAAATGTTTTTTCCCGTCATGGAAAACGAATAAACAAATTTTCCGCCTAGACAAGCGCGTTTCCGCGCGACGAATCTATTCGCATGATTAGGACGGTGACGTCATTAAACAAGCTTATTTATAGTTTAGAAAACGCTATGAGGTCATAGTTAGTGACGTCATCGTACGCGTTTGTAGTGTTTCCGAAAAATGCCCGTTTAATGAACGTAGACGACAGTTTTTTTGTTTTTTCACTTTCAGAAGGTGGTCAATTGGACGAAGAACGACAGTTCATTCGACGGGCGTTCACGATACCCGGCGCTCGGCCGGACGACGAAGGATTCTCGGCGACGGGCAACGGCAATTCGGTTCAATATTTGGTGCTGATACAAACGCCGAGGAAAAAAGGCATCGACATATTGAACGAAGAGGAACTGCTGTTACACGAGGACATACTGGCTAACATCTCACAAATGTCCGTCGAGATGTACGGCGAGTAAGAAAATTTGTTTTTCGACTCTTCTTTCGCGCAGTTTTCGGTTTCATAATTTTTCTTATTAGGAAGTGGACGTTGTCCGATATTTGTTTCAGTCCGACGGCGCCGAAGATGCCGGGAGCCATGAAAGAATACTTCCAACATGTAATCAGTTTTTGCTCGTTAGCGAGCTGGATATGACGCGAAATTTGTTTGTTTTTGTAGTTTCTCGATAGGATAATACCGTGCGTCATAATTACACCGCTCGATTGCTTTTGGGAAGGGTCGAAACACAACGGACCATTTCCGCCGGTCGAAATACCGTAAGTCGATAGTTGATGTTGAAATTATAGTCGCCTTGGGCTATGGTTGACGGCTAAAAATTGTTTTCGGTCGTTTTTTAGCGACGCTTTGATGTTTTTCGTGAATAATATTCAAAAAAACGAAACGTGGAAGACGCTCGATCCGGTCGTCGTGCTCGAGGAAATTCGCGACGTCATGGGCAAAGATATAAAAGAAATCGAAATGGTCAAATCGCTATTCGCGCGGGTAAGTTGGCGAAGGGAGCAAAAAATTCATCCTCGAACTATTCGTTCCGAGCATTTTTCGTTTCGATTCGTAGGCGGGTATCAAACACGGTTACATGGATCGCATGTGCATCGACCCGTTGGATCCCGAGTGTCCGAAGACGGCGCCCAATCACTTGGACATATGTCCGGTCGTAAAAAAATTCTTGCAATACAATCGCGACCACGGCCAATTGTACAATTTGACCACCGGCCGATTAAATCAACGAATCAAACGACGCGCCGCCGACGACGAACCGAAAAACAACAATTCGACCGAAAAAGATTTACTATCGACGATTGTCGACGATGAAAAACAAAAAATCGACGCCGAACAACGACGAATCGACGCCGAAAAACAAAAGGATGAGGCGAAGCAAAAATTACTGGACGCCGAACGTCAACTTAAAATTGACGCCGCCGACTGCGAAACGTACGGCAATCAAGTTCGACGAATTTTACGCGCCGATCGCCGACTGTCTCGGCTCTTCGTGCCGTCCAACGTCGGACAGTACGCCAAAGAGTTGACCAACGGATGTACGGGTTTCGCGGAAAATTACATGATGTGGCCGGAGGATTTGATCGTCGGCGGCGTGCAGCGCGATCACGGCAAAATCGTCAAGTGAGCTAGCGGACTGTAGTTGCTCGAGATCTATAGTTAATTTGGGCTATAGTTGACCGTACGACGAATTATATATTTACTCGTTGCGCTTGTAGAGCCGAAGCGTTGCAGTCCGTTTTTATGGTCGCGTCGGCGCTCGACGTTTTCAATCGCGTGAAATTCGAAGAGAAAAAAGTGTTGGCCGAAAATAAAAAACAATGGACGTTGCAAGCGGCCGAGAACGTTTTGAATGCGTGGCAACGAAATTTTACGTCGTTCGTCTACGACAACGTAAACAACACGGACGACGACGGCGTACGACAATTGCATCCGCTCGCCGGCACGTCGGTGAACGACATGTTGAAAGAATTTAGCCATTTCAATCCGACGGTCATCATTATCGGATACGTTTTCATGGTAAGCGCGACCGTTTTCGATAATTTTTTTTCGTATCTATAGTCGTCGCAAGACTATCGTTTCTACGCAACTATAGTTCTCGGCGATTATAGTTTTCACGAAACTATAGTTCATTAAAGAGTAGCCTTTTTTGTAGCTTATATATTCGTCGTTGTCGTTGTGCTCGTGCGCCGAGAGCGGCGTCCGGTCGGGCGTCGGCCTCGGCCTGGCCGGCTGTTTGCTCGTTACGTTCGCCGGCGTGGCCGGTTTAGGTTGTTCGATGCTGTTCGGAATATCGTTCAACGCGGCGACGACGCAAATCGTACCGTTCCTTACGTTGGGTCTTGGCGTCGACGACATGTTCCTCTTGGTGCACAACTACAAGGACATCGTCAAATACGTGTCGCACAACGAAATGGGATTCTTGCTGAAGGAGACGGGTCTTTCGGCATTGTTGACGAGTTTGAACAATATTATGGCGTTTTTGGCCGGCGGCCTGATGCCCGTGCCGGCGCTCAGGGATTTTTGTCTGCAAGTAAAAAAAAACAAAAAATATGACTGGCGAATGGACTTAACGAGTTATAATTAGAGTTGATGGGCGTCTGCAGTCGATGGGCGTCTATAGTCGGGACGTCTCTAGTCGATGGGCGTCTAAGAGCTACATAGTTCATGCACGCCTATCGTTGAATTGATACTACTAGTTGGATTTTTTTCTTATTTTTAGGTTGCAATTTTACTGTGTTTTAACGCCGTTTCAATTTTAACGTTGTATCCGGCGATGATGAGCTTCGATTTGATTCGACGAAAAAGCAAACGGGTGGACATTTTCTGTTGCATCAAAGTCGACCAGGATAAAGTTCGACCGCGCGAGCATGCCGCCGTCAATCACAACCACAATCACATCGACGTCGGCGGCGGCTCGGCTCGAACGACGGCGACGACGACGATGATGGCGACGACGGCTAACACGCACGGCTATCCGCCGCCGACGTACGACGAATTCGTGTCGACGACGTCGATGAACGGCTTGGCGTGTCCGATCAACGAAACGGGTAGCAATCGATATTTGACGTCCGTCCAACGTTCGTCGGGCCTACGCAGCCGGTGCGGTCTGCAACATTGGACGTTACATCGATTCGTCAAGGATTATTACGTCAAATGGCTATGTAAAATGCCGGTCAAGGTCGGTTCTATTGTTGCGCGCCGTCGAAACGGGCAGATTTCCGTTTCGAATTTTATTTTTGATTTCTAGATATTTATCGTATGCTTTCATTTGTCGATACTCGGATTCGGTATAGTCGGATGTACTCAAGTTAGCCTCGGATTAGAATTGACCGACGTCATACCCAAGGGCACGGCGCCGTACGCGTTTTTGGACGCGCGCGACGATTATTTCAGTTTCTATCCGTTTAACGCCGTTTTGAAGGGTATTTTTTGTTTGCTTTCGAACTTTTGGAGGCGGTGACGTCACTATCTGCAGTTTTTTTGTTTCAAGGTCCGATGGACGTCGCGCGCAAGCAAAAACTCGCTCGAGATTATCGCGAAGCGTTGGGCAAAATATCGTATGTCGTCAAAAAGGACGGCAAAGTTCAAGAGCAATTTTGGTTGCCATCGTTTCAAAATTGGCTGACGAATTTGCAAACGTTGTTCGACGAAGATTGGAATAAAAAATTGTTCCGACTGAAAAACGGCACCGTCTACAATAACGGCTCGTCGGCCGACGCCATTTTGGCGTATAAAATGTTTTGCAACAAAGGCGACGTCGTCGACTGCAGAAACGTGAGAATTTGCTCGTTCGTCGTTCGTCGTCGCGGAAAACAAAAAAAAGCGACTGTCTAACGCGGTTATCGAGCTGTTTTCTATTTTTTTCAGGTGGGCACCGAACGATTCGTCGACGAGAACGGAATAATAAACGTGGACGGATTTTATAATTACCTGACGGCGTGGTTCAACTACGATCCGTTGACATACTACGTCTCCCAAGGGAATATGCATCCGGAGCCGGTCAATTGGATATTCGACGAAAATATCACGTCGCCTGACGATTTCAAAGGTATTTTTCGCTCGGCTCGTTACGTTTCGGTTTTTTGCTCGTTAATCATACGGCGAGCGCGTTTTTTTTTAGTTCCGCCGTCGAAAGACCCGACTTACAGTCAGATACCGTTCTTTCTCAATCACATCACCGATACGCCGGCGACGGTCGACATGATAAAAGTGATCATTTTGGACCGAACGCGACGATTCCGAGCGAAAATTCGGCGTTTTTTTGTTTCAGAAAGTACGCGCCGTTTGCGACGAATTCACGCGACAGGGTCTGCCGAATTTTCCCGACGGCATCGCGTTCACGTTTTGGGAACAGTACCTGCATCTCCGATGGAATTTAATCGTCGCGTTGCTCATCGTAATCGGGTCGGTGTTCGTCGTCATAACGATACTTTTGATGAGCCCGTGGACGGCGGCGATAGTGGTAAGCGAGCGACTATAGTTGCAGTCGAACTATAGTTTGATCGGCAAACAAATTTCAGGCCGTCGTTTTGGTTATGTTGGTCGTCGAGCTGGCGGGATTCATGGGCATCGTCGGCTTGAAATTGAACGCCGTCTCGGCGGTGACGCTCATCACGGCCGTCGGCATCGGTGTCGAATTCACGGTGCACGTGTCGTTGAGTTACCTGACGGCGATGGGCTCGCGCAACGAACGAATGGCCCGCACGCTCGACCACATGTTCATACCCGTGTTGCACGGCGGCCTGTCGACGCTGCTCGGCGTTATCATGTTGGCGTTTTCCGAATTCGAATTCATTGTACAGTAAGTTTTTTCTCGTTTTTGTACGATTCGATCGAAAGCAAGGCGCTAAATTTGTTTTTTTTGTTACTTCGCTTCGCAGGTATTTCTTCTTAGTTATGTCGGCGTTGATCGTGTTGGGTCTCGTTAACGGTTTGCTCTTGTTGCCCGTTTTATTGTCTCTGATCGGTCCGCGAAGCGAGGTGAATTAATTCAGTTTTCGACTCGTTTTCGTACGACAGGCGACACGTTTTTTGTTTCGTCGACGCAGGTTCGCGCAACGGACGGATCCAATTCGTTGGCGCCGCCGACGCCGCCGTCGAAGAAGCGCGACGCGCGTCGAGCCAACGAAACTGCGACGTCGTTCACGCCGCCGATAAATTATCATAGTCACCGCGGTTATCAACGACAATCGGATTCGTTGTCGACGATCGCCGAAGAAAATTCTCAATCGAATACCTCGTCGACGTTAGTCACGTTGTCGCCCGTTCAGGTCGTCGTGCATACGGGCGGCGGCGACGGATCGTCGAACGCGCCGGTAAGCGAGCAAACAACAACCGATTTTTTGTCGAAACTAACAACTATAATTGAACAACCATTTTTTTTAGATCGGCGCCAATGTAGCAATTGCTCAGACAAAATTCACGATCGGCGGCGGCGGCGGGGACAATTCGCCGTCAATGGCCGATAATCGTCGACGCGCGACGTTGGGCGGCGGCTCGTCGACGTCCGGACTAAAACCGCCGCAGAAACACAGCAGCAGCAGTGGTAAATATAAACTGCCCCCGAACTATAGTCTAAGCAACTATATGCCCTACGCAACTATAGTTTCAGGTAATATCAATCGTAAACGACATCGAAGCACGCCGTCGACGCCCGCCATCAACGGCTTCGTGCCGTTGTCGAATTCGATGTCGAATTCGGATTCGGATTCGTCGTCGTCGACGACGTCGTCGACGTCCCGCCAATCGCAGTCGGACAGCGGCATAAGCAATAACGGCGATGCGGCGTCGACGATGATGATGATGAACAATTCTTCCAGTAATCATAAATTATTATCGAATCGCGGTCGGCGTAGCGGATCGGTGAATTCGACGATGGCCGATTCTAAACGGCACGACGACGATTTATGACATTCGCAAAAAAACAAATAATTAGTTTATTTAATTAACTAACGGGCGACGGCGGTCGATAATTGTGCCTCGGCTTGCTCACTATCCGGCTACTTTCGAACGACTATAGTCGAACTATAGCTGCTCGTATCGCCGTCGCCCGCTTAAAAATTGTATGTAAATTTTGTTTGCTTGTTGTTGTTTTTTTACTGATGTTTTTTCGTTTCGTTGCCTCTGATGAGTTTTTTTAACATTTGACGACCCATTTTCGTTTCGTTTTGACACCTATCGAGTTTAGTTTTCGGTCATTCCGCGCCTCTATTTGAATTCAGTCGAGCTCCTTTCGTTAACGATTTGACCTAATTTTTAGTTTTAATTTGGCTGTGTAATTACTGTTTGTTTTTTTCTTTTGTTTCGTTTTGTTTTGTTTTCAATAACAATTTTTAAAATTTGATTAGAAAATATGGCTAGCTCTTTTATGGCCGGCTCTTTTTTTTGCTTTCTCTATTTTTTTTACATTCAAAATGTAAAAGAATTCCTTGTAAATTCATTTGTCCAGCTAATTAATAGTTTTTTCTCTTTCGTCTTTTTTTGACTCCTTATTTTTTTCTCGGTTTTTTGAAATTTGTATTTTTAACTATACCAAAGTTTGGTCAGCTGTTTTTGTTTGTTTTTTTTTGTTCGTTTTGAATTTTTCTGTTTCTAATTTTAATGGTCACTGACTGTCATACTTTGCCGGTGAAAACTTTTTTTATGATTCGCTACAAAAAATATAATTGAGAAAATTTTCGGCTGAACAAAATAATAATAATAATTCGATTTCCTGTACAGTAACCGTATTTGTTTGTACACAAAATTTGTTTTCATTAAAATGATTGCGCTAAAACGGAGAACGTTGTCGAAAAAAAACCAAACAAAAAGCTAGTGGCCAATCGACTATAGTTGTTCAGTAAATATAGTTGTTTACCAACTCGAGGTTGCGCGGCAGAATGTCCTAAGTGTATATGTCTCAGCACTACAGTTAGGGTATTCTGCCGCGCAGCCCTCGAACTGTTGTTGGTCAGATACTGAAATTCCACTTGGTCAGATACCAAGATTAAAATTCGTTCAGGTAAATATTTTTTTAGTATCTATAGTTCTTCAGAGCCTATAGTTGATTACGGACTACAGTTGTTGTCCATTGAGCAGATTAGCAATTAGTTGTTCTGCACCAATTGTTGTTTACTGAGATGATGGGAAGTGACCAAATCGTTGCTGGTAATGAGACTTACCCCACATAATAGAGACCAATTACTATTTTTGCGAGACCAGGAACCCCACGATAATGCACACTTTCTTAAAATGTAAGTTTGTTCGCAAAATTGCTAGGGAAAATATATTTACTGATCCGTTATATAGACTTCAAAATTTCCAAGTTTAGTAAGATCGACATCAAAGTTTATTCTATGTAAAACACAGATCACAATCTCTCGGTTGACTCACTACGATTACAAATTTGCAGATGGAACTAATGGTTCACTGACAACAACAGCAGAATTACGCGCCCAGCAATTGCAATTTTTGCCCCTCATTCTCTGGAAAGCAGGCGTAAAACAGTCACTGCACTAGAAATTGTCATTTTTGCCCTTCCACAGGGTCGTTGTACATGTAACTGAACCCGCAAGCCTCGAAATTACAATTTTTGGCTCTCAGCCACCAGTCAACCGAGCTTCCACATAATGAAATTAATTTGTTTTTGCTACATATTTCTCAATCAATTGTTTATTAATTATTTCCTTGGTCAGGTCCCAGTGGGGTCTAATACCCTTACTATTTCTTTCTTTGTCCACCATCCTTTTACCAACTATTACTAACTTCCTTTTCCTGGGTTTCAATCCTTCCTACTTAAACTCCAAAAACCCCTTTCCAAGCTACTTAACCCCTATGTATTATTTTACGTGTTAATTATACATGCACATTGCACAATTCTTCATATGCAAACTACATCCCACTGGAGAACTGACATTCGCCTCGATGGGCCAACATTTCCAATTTAGTCGCGTCTTGCGCTGTACTTGTTTCGTTTCAAATTAAAACTTTTTTCAGATTTCTGAATATGTTTTGCGTTTAAATTTAAATTGTACCATTTGTAAAAGAAGCTCAACAAATGGGATAACAAACAAAAACAACAACATAACTTGATGAATTTCTTTTCCTGAACAAAAAACAAAACAAACAAATTAACAATCCTGTTTTCAAAAAAGAAAGAACTTTTTCCAAAAAAGAGCATGGTTGTTATGAGAAAAAACATTTCTTCAAGGTTTTCACAAAAAAAGAAAAAAGAATCATCGACAATTCCTGTTCATCTAGATATTACAATTAAAAAAAAAAGAGAAAAACAAAATTTTTTCTAAAAACCATCGCGAAACAAAAAAGACTATTAATTAATGCGATGCCATTTACTTTTTTACTTATTCTTCCCGGTGCTTTTTTAACGAAATTTAAATTTACTAGCACCAGAGCAAAAAAAATGTTCTCGGTTCTTTTATTCTTCAACTTTCACTCCTTCGCCGGGACCATTCTGTAGTAAAAAAAGCTAATATAGTCGCACACTATAGTTGCAACATATTCTTACAACAAGGACTAGAACAATGAGACTATAGTTGCAACGAGTAGTGGACTAGTCGCCGAAACTAGGAGAATAGTTGTCGAGACAGAGATGGACGATAGTCGCCGAGACTAATGAACTACAGTTTGACCGCCACTTACTGGAACGGCAGCTTCGATCTTCTTCGACGGACCGTCGCCGGCGCCTTTCTCCTTCGAATCTTCGTTGCCACCTTCGGGACTTTCGCTCGGCGTCGGATTATCGCCGTTGGATCCTCCGCGTCCGCGACCCCGACCGCCTCGACCTCGGCTGCGCGTGCCGCGCCCGCGACCGCGTCCACCGCGCGGCGCGCCGCTCTTCTCGCCGTCGCTCATGCTCCCGCTGGATACGCGCGGTTGACGCGGATATCCACCGCCGGCGCCTCCTCGGAACGGAGCCCCTCGGTACAACGGGCGCATGCCGCCGCGACCGCGCCCGCGAAACGGTCGCATGCCGCCGTCGTCCTCGTGACCTTCGTAGTTCTGGTCATGAAAAAGAAAACGACGAACTGTAGTAAGCGATAGTTGCTTTGAAGCAAGAGGCATTTAGACAACTATAGCTAGAGAAACTATAGTCGTTATGTTAACTGTAGTCCCTAGTACCATTAGATGTGGAGGACCTCCGCGTCGCATGCCGCGACCACCGAATCCGAATCCTCCACCGCGGCCTCCTCGATATCCGCTACCTCGAAAAGTTCTCGGCCGACGACGAAATCCGCCCTAAAAGCAACGAAGCGCGACGTATTTCTTGTTTTCAAACGTTCGAAACGCGTTAATTATTTACATCTTCTTCTCCGCCTTCGTGATTTTGTTGTTCTTCCTCGGGCCGACTCGACGTTGACGTTGGACGACTGCGACGACCGAAAAATCCGCGACCGCGCCCGCCGCCTCGAGGACGACGTTGATTACGATCGGCGGCGTACTTGCTTCCTTGGACGGGTTCGCCTTCGGGACCAGTGACGTTGGCGGCTTCCGGACCCTGAAAGACATTGTAAACAAATAAAGCGACTAGTCATCGGCTCATAAGAGCAATAATCGCAAACGAACTGTAAAAGCGTAGAACTATAGGCGTACACCATCTATAGCCTTAATAGTTAGCATATGTAACTATAGTAGTATGCCCACTAGAGATTGAATTACAGCTCTGTCTCGGTTATACTTTTGAACCTAAAAGGACATTATAAAGAAAAAAGTGACTGGACATAGACCTATACGAGCAATAATCTAAATCAAACTACAGAATCATCAGAACTATAGTCACGTGGCTTCTATAGTCGCATCGTTGTACGCCAATTATAGACAAACTATAGTTCACGTCTCGTTCATGGTTTGCGCACCTTTTGTCCTTCGACGATGTCGAATTCGACTTCTTCTTCGTCGCCCAAACTTCGCAAATATTTGTTCGGATTATTTTTCACGATCGCCGTCTACGCAAACAAAAAAAGCGTCACGAAATTAACTGTACGGCTACCAAAAATGAAAACAAAACCTGATGCACGAATATATCTTCGTTCTTATCGGACCGATTGATAAAACCGTAACCGTTCTTCACGTTGAACCATTTAACCTTGCCTTTGACCGTTTTGGCTAAAAAAATACAAAAATATTGCTTAAAATCTCTCAGACGCAGTTTTTGCACGATTATAAGCATTTCAAGGCACGTCTTTAACTTTTTAAGACCAGTTTCTAGCAATTTTTGACAAAAAGCAAATTTCGCTTACCCAAAACTTTCTTTTCGATTTTTTCTTCCGGCGCAGCTTCTTCTACGTCGCCGGCGGGTTTCTTTTCTTCGGACATCTTTTTTCAGCAAACGATTTTAATAAAAACAGGTCGAATTTTTTGTTTTCGCGGTCCGTTTTCGAGGTCCGGCTTGATCTTATCCTGACTTTTTTAATTCGCCCGGATGGAATTAATGGCGTTAACTTGAAAAGATGGTAAAACGTCGAGATTTTCGCTCGTTTTTTTTGCGACCAACGATGTCTTAAAACTTGTCCTCGACTGGCCAGAAAACATGGCGGCCGTGAGGCGTGGATGATTTATTTCTCGGTCGCTTATTGGTCGCGGCCGGTGACGTTTCGCGTCGTCTCTTGCTCGCTATTGGGCGATTTCGCGTTTCACGCGCATTTTCGCGGCTGCCTACTTCATTTCGACGAATCATCGGCTGTTAAAATGTGGCTAACGCGTTGGAGACGACGTGAAATTTGAGCGAGGTGATTTTTGTTTGTTGTATTGAAGCTAATTGTCGTTTTTTACATTTTGTATTGTTCTATTGTTTGTTAAAATTTAATGTTTTCCCTTTTGTGACCGTAATAGCAAATCAATTAAAACAGTTATTGTGCAGTTTAGATAGCAAAAGACGACAGATTTTTGTTTGTTAACTAAACAAGTTGTTTTTCATTGAAATTAACAAATAAAACAACCCAAACTAAAATTAGACATTTATAAGCCAAAAGGTTGCTGATAAGCCTCGTCAAAAACAAATAACTTGTCATGAGAACTATCAAAACTTGCAAAACTGATTTCACTTTCTCGATTTTTTACTTTTTGAAAAAAGTGAAAAGAAAAACAAACAAAAACATTCGTTTAAAACATAAACGGTGGATTTTTTTCCAGAACAAAAAATTAACAAAAACAAAACAACAAATTTTGTTTTTCCAAAAAAGTTTTATAGTTATTACAAAATTCTTTTCTTTTTTTAAGATAGAAAGATATTTTCAAAAACAAAAAAATTATCGGCATTTCGTTACTTTCTAGATATTATTACAATTCGAAAAGAGAAAAACAAAACTTTTTTAAAAATCATCGCAAAAACAAAGCCGACTAGACAAAAAAAATCTATTAACGCGATGTGAACTTTTACTTCTTTTCTTTTGAGTGCTTTTTAACAAAAAAAACTAACTTAGTAGCACCTCAGCATCTTTTTTCTTTCGTTCTTTTACTCTTCAACTTTCACAGCTTCGCCGGGACCATTCTGAAAATAAACAAGCAAAAATTACTTCAAGCTGTGAAACTATACTTGCCATCAGATTACAGAGTTGTTAGGACTGCTGGAACTACAGTTGCCTTGACTTGCGATTATAGTTGCTCAGACTATTGACTACAGTTACCAAGATTATGAGCCTATAGTTGAAAGGATAATGAGACTATAGTTGCCTTGAACAGTACTATAGTTGCAAAGACTGTTTGCAAGTTCACTGGACAACGGTTGACTGGATTATTGACTATAATTGCCAAGACTATAGTTGGTCAAAATTATTGACTATACTTGAAGACTTTTACCTATACTTATCAAATGTATTAAGACTATAGTTGATAAGATTATGACACCATAGTTACAAAGACTAAAGGAGTTTAGTTGCCAAGGCTATAGACTATAGTCGCCACGACTATTGACTACAAGTGTCATAGACTAACGACTATAGTTGTCAAGAATATTGATTATAGTTGCCAAGACCACTGACTATAGTTGCCCGGACTATAGGACTATCAAGAATATCGAACTACAGTCTTACTGGCGCTGCACTTTCAATCTTCTTCGATGGACCGTCACCGGCGCCCTTTTCCTTCGACTCTTCGTTGCCTCCTTCAGGGCTTTCGCTCGGAGTCGGATTATCCCCGTTCGATCCGCCGCGTGCGCCGCGACCGCGTCCTCGGCCTCCGCGACTACGCGTGCCGCGACCGCGTCCTCGACCACCGCGCGGCGCGCCGCCGCCGTCCTCGCCTTCGCTCATGCTACCGCCGGATATACGAGCGCCGCGATATCCGCCGCCGCCTCGGTACGGCGCGCCCCGATACAACGGTCGCATGCCGCCGCCGCGACCGCGCCCACGAAACGGTCGCATGCCGCCGTCGTCTTCGTGTCCTTCGTAGTTCTGGTCCTGAAAACAAACAAACAAATAAATCGACGCCGATATTCCGGGCACAAATGCGAAACTACAGTTCTACGGCAGCTACAGTCTTATAGTCTTGTAGTAAATTTCGTCGAGCTAGTACCATAAGATGTGGAGGGCCTCCGCGTCGCATGCCGCGACCTCCAAAGCCGAAACCTCCTCTGCCTCGATATCCGCTACCTCGAAAAGTCCTCGGACGACGACGAAATCCGCCCTAAAACGATAAATCGCAAACGCTTTTTTTGTTTTTCAGTAAACAGATCGCGTACAAAACTAGAAACGTACTTCTTCCTCTCCTCCTTCGTGATTTTGCTGTTCTTCGTCGGGCCTGCTCGACGTTGAAGTTGGACGACTTCGAGGGCGACGGCCGAAAAATCCGCGGCCGCGACCGCCGCCTCGAGGACGGCGTTGATTTCGATCGGCGGCGTATTTGCTTCCTTGGACGGGTTCGCCTTCGGGACCGGTGACGTTGGCGGCTTCCGGACCCTGAAAGACATTGTAAACAAAAAAAGCGACTAGCCATCGGCTCATAAGAGCAATAATCGAAACTGAACTATAGAATCATCGCAACTGTAGTCACGTGGCTTCTATAGTCGCATAGTTAGCGTATAACTGTAGTTGTAATCAAATTATAGACCAACTATAGTTCTGTCTCGTTAACGGTTTGCGCACCTTTTGTCCTTCGACGATGTCGAATTCGACTTCTTCTTCGTCGCCCAAACTGCGCAAATATTTATTCGGATTGTTTTTCACGATCGCAGTCTACGCAAACAAAAAAGCGTCATGAAAATGATTTTAACGCGCAAAAAAATGATTCGTAATGATCTCTCACCTGATGTACGAATATATCTTCGTTCTTATCGGACCGATTGATAAAACCGTAACCGTTCTTAACGTTGAACCATTTGACTTTGCCTTTGACCGTTTTGGCTGAAGAAGTACAAAAATAACGCTTAAAATAGCTCAGATGAATTTTTCGCACGATTATTAGCACTTTACGACACGTTTTTAGCTTTTTAGGGCACGTTTCTAGCACTTTTCGACAAATGATGCTCATTTTTTGCAAAAGTTTATCTTACCCAAGATTTTCTTTTCGATTTTTTCTACGGGCGTTGCGTCTTCTACATCGCTCGCGGGTTTCTTTTCTTCGGACATGTTTTAATTTTACGATTTTATTTAAAATTTGTTTTCCACGGTCCGTTTTCTGGAGGCCCGGCCTGATGTTTTCCTGACTTTTTATTTTTAATTTTCGCCCGGATGGAATAAATGGCGGTTCTTGAAAAGGTGGTAAAACGTCGAGATTTCGCTTTCGGATGCGACCAACGATGTCAAAAACTATTCCTCGACTGGCCCGAAAACATGATGGCGGCCGATGGGCGTCGATAATTTTCTATTTGTCGTCGCTTATTGGACGTAGTCGGTGACGTTTCGCGTTATCTTTAGCTCGCTATTGGGCAAAAAGTCATTTCTCAATTTTCAGCCGGTTTCCGCGCCCGCCTACTTCATTTTCGACGAATCATCGGCTAGCGGCGTGAAAGTGCTCGCTAACGCGTTGTAGACAACGCGAAATTTGCCGCGGCAGCTACTCTCATTGCAAATTTACGTTTCAACAATAATTTACTATTTCGCAAGCGTTTTTGGCGTTGTATATTGTGAAATGTTGATGTAATCTTGTCTTGTTCTTCTTCTTCGAGAAGATTTTTTCTCTAAACACAGATGGCCGGTTGGCTGGTACCGAATTTCAGCCAGACGTCATTAGATTTCAGCTTTTTTTCATTCAAACGTTTTTTTTGTTTAGTCATAATAAAATTTGTTAATGTTTCTTGAAAATAAAAATTTTAACTGGCTGTTTTATGAAAAAGCACGGAAATTGAGGCACTCAAATCAAATTCAGCGCTCGTTTAATACTTTCGCCCGCAAAGCGACATTTGGCGACAGGTTTTTTGCGCGAAATCGTTTCTTGCAGAACTCGAAAACTTAGTTGAAAATGGCCGACGAATTGCATTCGATTCCTTGCAAGTTAAAATACACGGGCGAGGCGAAAATAACCAATTATTTTCATTGTACAAGACAAATTCAAGCCGACGATAGTTTGACGGCGTCGTTTCGCGGAAAACACTTAACCGGCGTTCCTTTCGATTTACCGCACGGATACGAGTTACATATGGTTCAAAAAACGACTTGCCAAGAAGATTTCAAGGCAAATAACGATTTCGAAACCGACGAACAAAAATTAAACGATTCGGGATGCGTTAAAAAGATATTTTATTGGAATTTCGATGAAACGCCGACAAAAAAAGATCCGATTGTAAAAGCTGCCGGATGGGTGAAAATCGCCGACAAATTGTTCGACTCGTCATCTTAAATTGTAAAATTGCTTGTTTCGTTCAATAAAAAGCAAACTATTTGACTTGATACTGCGTGAAATTTGTCGCAAAGAGAAATCGCGATCATGAAAGCGAAAACAGTTCATAAAATTGTTGAATTTTTGATTTTATTGCGTAAATGCAAATTTTTTTTTGTTTCGTTGGAAGAAAACAAAATATTTAGACTTAAAACCCAGCCGAAATAAAAATTGTAAATGCAATCAATTAGGTGAAATGGCGGAGAAATTGTTGAATTCTTGATTTTATTGAATGATTTCCGTTTTCCAAAAAATTTCAAGCCTTTTTTAGCCAAATATTTTGTTCATTCAACGAAACAGCAAATTTTATAGTTTATGCTTGTTAAAGCGACAATGGCGGAGATTTGTTGATTTGTTGATTTTATTGCGTAATTTTAAAATTTCCTCGCTTTGTTGCATGAAAAACAAAGAATTTTGACTTTTTTTAATATCGTTGAAACTGGAAAATCTGCATAGAAATCCTTTAAAATGATGTTCAAGTTTTTATTGACTTGTCGCAAAACAAAATAATATTATCTGAGAATTTCGACATTTTTCGTAAGAAAAAAATTAAAAATTATGCAATTTTAATTAATTTTTTTTTGTAAAATTTTGCTATTTGTTATTCACTTTTCATATGTTTTGAAAATTTGCTCTTTAACCGTTTGTCGGGACAAAAAATTGACCTGACTTTTGTTTTCAACGATGGAAAACGTAAATTACAAAGTAAGCAACGATTTTTCGATGGCCAGTGCATTTTTTTTGTTTTTTTGTTTTTTTGTTTTGTTTTTAAGGCTTTCGGACGTTACGACGATACAATGTTAACGGCCGACATTGAGGACGTCGACGAATGCGACGCTTTGAACGACGAAACGTTCGGCGTCGAAGAGATTCGTAAAAAAAACCAAATTTCTTTGTTCGAAAACCGAGAAATCTTGCTAGGCTTCTAAATTTTCAGGTGACGAATGGGAAATCGAAGATTTATCCGAGCAAACGGAAAGCGCCGAACAAAGTATTAAATCACAAGGCGACGTATTTTCCGAGCAATTCACCGATTCGACTGATACATTAGAAGTAAAAATAGTTTGCTTGCTACGCCGCTGGCTTTTTTTGTTTTCAACTGTCCGAAGGTGACGCAATGTTTGTTGTTTTAGGAAATGGTCGAGAAAAGTATATTTAAACTGATGGCCGACGACGATTTTCCGATCGGACGCGCAATTCCAACTATTCCAAAAGTAAACTATAGTTAATGAGACTGCGTAGTTCAGGTGGCTTTATAGTTCATGAGCGATTGTAGTTGATCAGCGCCTATAGTTGACTAACGTCTATAGTTGACGAGCGTCTGAAGTCGATGGGCATCTGTAGTTGATTCTGGACTATAATTGTTTTTTTATTTTTCAGGGCAGTCGACAAGAAAACGAATTGAGAAACATTTTCGGTTCGAATTCGCCGCAAAATCCGTTTCTACAATTCGGCCAGTTTCGTCAAAACGCCAACAATATTTGGGGCTCGTCGCTGTTCAACGGCGTGCCGCCGCCGACTCAGGCGCCCGTCGTACCCGTCGATCCAGCGCCGCCGAAAATGGTCAGCCCGCCGCAGACGGCGTCGTCCGTCGTCGATCCTATGCAACAATTACTAGCTAAATTGAACGCTTCGGCGGCGGCCGCCGCCGTCGTTCATCAAAATAATAATACTCTGGCATCGTCGTTGAAAAACGCCAAGACCGTCGAAGAGATCGAAGCCGAACTGTTGTCGACGCCAAAAACGCCGTCGACGAAACCATCGGGCGACGACCCGCGCTCGCAGCCGACGCAAATGTCCGTCGAACAACAACAACAGCTCAACGCTCAGAAATTCATGAAAATGTACGTCGAGCAGCAAAATCTACAAGCGCAACAGCAACAAATTCCTCCTCAGCCGATGCTGCCGACGAATTTCAATCCGTCGATGATGCCTCAGTTGATGATGAACCCGCAAATTAGCGCGGCGATCATAGGTGATCATACTTTAGTTGAAGATCTTTGCTCGTTAACTTAGTCGGCACTTTCATTTTTTAGCTTGTTTGGCATCCGGTAAACCATTGCCCGCCGGATTGCTGCCTCCGTTGCCGCCGCACTTGGCGCGAATGCCGTTCCACCAACAGGGCATCCTACCGCCCGGAATTCATCGCGGCAGGTGCGAAATTTGTTTTTCCAATAGATTTTTACGCCTTTTTGCGTGCGTAACTAGTTTTTATTCGTTTAGACTTCCGCCGCCGCCCGGTAGCGGCAATTTCGGGCAAAATAATTCGAATCGCCCGTCGCAAAATAGTCCCGGTTTCAATCGAGCTCAATTCATGAATCGTCACAATAATCACGATCAACAACGAATGCAGCCGAATAATAATTTTCAAATGCGAAACAATAATCGCGATCCGTACTGCGGCCTGATGTCCCGACGCGAACGCGAATGGTTGATTAAAATACAAACGTTACAACTTTTGGTCGAGAATCCGTACAAAGACGACTACTATTGGACGGTAGACGAACGCTTTTTTTGTTTTCGCGACGACGAATCGAGTAAAAGATCGATTCATCCTCATTTTTCAGATGTATCAGAATAAAAAACTATTGGAAGCTCAAAAGGAAAGCGGACGGCCGTCGGACAGTTCGACGTCGCGGCAAAATTCTGAAAGCGACAATAATTTGGAACATCGTCATTACGTGCCGCGTACGTTTCACGATTTTGCGCGTTTCCTCGTCGTAGACGACGCGGTTTTTGTTTTTTCTAGCTACATTCGAAGGCTCGTTAGGCAAAGTTCAAGTGTCGTCGGTGACGTGCCCGAGACAATTGATTGACGTCGGCGCGTTCGAACCGAAATCGCCGCCAACGCCGTCGTCGTCGATATCGGCGCCGAATTTCGCGTCGATGCTTCGTCAACAATCGTCATCGTCGCCGTCGCCTCAATTGACGCCGAAAAATTTGTCGCGCTCGAAAAAATTGACGACGATGTTGATGGACATCGAAAATGGGTACGAATTAATTTTGGAATGCGAAGAATTATTATTGCAGTCGAAAGCGTCGCTGCCGCCGACGATTCAAAGTCGCCGATCGGAGAAATCGAGGTATTTTTACGAGTTTAGCAATCAGCTATAGACGCTAGATAGTTTAGATTTTTTGCTGGTAATGGACGCTCGCCGTACGACTATAGTTCGATTTTTTTGCAGGGAAATCGGTGACAAAATTTGCCTCAACGCGCAAAAATGTTTCAACTTGTTGTCGACGACCGAGAAATTTTCAAGCGTTTTGAGCAGTCATAAAGGACGTCGGCTGATCGGTAAAATGTTTCAATTTTTGAAACAAGACGATCTCGTCGCCGCCGTCCAACTACTCGCGTCGTCGTTGGTCGGCGTGAATCGGAAAGAAATTTTAACCGAAGTAATAATTAGTGGACATTTTTGTGTGAAACATAAATTTGACGGGTTGGAAGTGTTTTTCGCAGATTTATTCGTCGGTAATTCGTTCGTTGCGAGAGAATTTCAACGATGGACATTTATTCGGCGACGACGACGAAGAATTCAATTGGTCGGCGTTGTTCGCTGTGTTCAACAACGCTCAGTTGTCGAATACGTTGAAAACTCAATTCGGATACGCGTTGATATTGACATTGGTATATTATTGTGCTAAGGAAAAACCAAATTTAAATCACGAGTAAGTGAACTGTAGTTGCATGATCAATGAACTATAGTTGTCTGATCAGCGGACTATAGTTGCCCAATAATTGATCTATTGTTGTCCAATAAATTGAACTCTAGTTGTCCTATCATTGAGCTGTAGTTGTCCAATAAATGGACTATAGTTGTCCGATCAATGAACCATACGTATACTTGTTCGAATAGTGAGCTATAGTTGTCCTGTCATTGATCTATAGTTTTCCAATATATATGAACTGTCGTTGCCCGATAATTGAACTATAGTTGTCCAATCGGCGGACTATCCTTGTTCGATTAGTGAACCATAGTTTCCGATCGGTGTTCATTTCTTGTCTATTTTTAGTACGAAAAGTTTCGTAAATCGTTTCGCGTCGTTCGCCGCCGGCGAAATTTGCCCGCTGGCCGGCGACGCCGAAATGCTTTGGTTCGGCCGACAGGAACTTTCGACCATCGTCTTTTGGATGACCAACTTGGTCGCCGTCGACGCTTTTGTTGTTAATCGATGCGAAAATCAGTGGCGAAGTTTGATAAAATGAGAAAATTCAATAAACTCCTTTTTTCACAATCCGCACCCGCGGTTTTCGTTTCTTTTCGTACATTTTAAGTAGATTTTTATTTCGTCATCGAACAAAATTTTCCTATTTCTTGTTTTAAGAAAGTTATGTTCGTGAATGTTAAAGAGTAGAGACTGTTTATTTTTGTTGCTTTTTTTCGTTTGTTTTTCGGGGAATTTATACGTTTTTATGTTTATTTTTGGCCCGCTACGATAGGAAATTTTGTTTTTTCGTGTCGTTTTCTATATTTGTACGTTTCCGTCGTCCGCCGAGCTCGTTAAACGTCGATCCGACGATTTTTTCGCGTCGCTTTTCTGTACAAAAAAGAATTACGATGCCATTTTTTTTGTACTTTTCTTTGTTTTTCCTGTCGTTTAGACGTTCGTGGGGCCTAAACATTTGGTATTAGAAAGGCCTGGGCGAATTTGTTTCGTCGCCTACCAACACGAACACGTTGATAAAAAATATGAAAAATTTGATTTCAACGTCTCGTTCGATTCAACGTCCTATTATTTGTTTTTGTCACGCTTCTTATTTGTTGTTTTGTTGAGGAAAACGCGTAAAAATCCAAATTAAACGTTTATCATTTGCAAACGATCGTCAACTATAAACCAGTGAAAAAAAGTAATTTTTAAAGACACTGATGAACCATCAAGGTAAATTTGTAGTCCATTCCACTGCAAACTCAAAAAGATTACAGTAAGAGTGATGTGCAAGTATGGCGGAAACGCAAGTCATTGAACCACTTACACTTTACAAAATTAATGTTTCCATCGTACTAGTAGACATATGGATCATCTTGTAACGTGTAAGTGGTTCAAAACTGTGTTTTCCGCAGTACTTGCAAATCATTCTTACTGTAATCTTTTTAACTGCAATTGTGAATGGACCTTAGTGGAATCGTCAAATGAATAATGATGAATCATCAACTATAGTCAACGAAGATCTCGAACAGTCAGTTGGACCATGGCAAACAAGATTTTGATATTTTTAAAAAATTCAAAATTTTTAAATTTCGCGCCAAAAATATCGTGTCTGCGAATCTGAAAAAATTAAAAAATTGCTGTGTGACCGATTGAATTAATTCTACTGCTTTGACACTGTAAATGTTCAACCGCAGACTCATAAAATGGTGCATTTTGCTAAAATTTCGTGTGCGAAGAAATTGTTAGAAGTGAATAAATGCTTTGAAGAATTACTGAATCTAAAAATTATTGGAATGTGCAACAGATTAAGTTTATCGGTTAAGTGTCGTTTATGAAATTAGGTGACAATAAAAAACATTTTTAATGAAAATTAATGACAGATCATATCAAATGAACTCATGTATCAAAAAAGCGCATTGGAAACGACCATATTCATGCACGATGGCGCCCCGCCACATTACACGCGACCAGTTCGCGATTTTTTGATACGCTGGTTTCCGAATCGCACAATGGCTCGAGGCATTCCCGATCGTCCTTGGCCCGCACGCAGTCCAGATTTGACGCCGATGGACTTTTGGTTATGGGGATACGTGAAAGACATTGTTTATCGAAATCATTATCCGATTCCTAATCTCGCAACGCTGCGACAACATATCGAAGAATGCACTGCATCAATAACTTGAGAGCAGCTACGGTCCGCCGTTTACCACACAGTCAAGCGCATGCAAGTGTGCATCGACAATGGCGGGAACCACTTCGAACAGTTGATAGAATAGGAGAATTGATAGCATTCGCAGAATTCACGCA
>JAQGBA010000235.1:0-48422 GCA_034698125.1 Prionchulus punctatus | reverse complement strand
TATTAGCTTATTTAGATAATTCTAAAGTTGTAAAAATTACGCTCAAATAGTGGAAAGGACTTTATAAAGACCCTGTACTATCAAGAACGAATTCTTCGAGGCACACTGGAGCCATGGGCTCGTAAGCACTTCAAATCCTTGGACCCTTCAACAAGATTGGGCACCAGCACACAGAGCTAAAACAATGATGGCCCTTTTTGTTTCCCAACGTTTGGCATACAGATGTTTGGCCCTCTAGCTCCCCAGACATAAACCCTATGGACTACTCTGTATGTGGGATCTTGGACAGTAAGATTGGCTCTACTGGATACGGCACGGAGGAATCGTTAAAACACACTCTGAAGAAGGCATGGAGTCAAATTACAACCGACGACCTGCAGTCAATTGTCAACAATTTTCCTAAGCGCTTGAATGTTCTAATTGCTACAAAAGGGGGCCATTTCGAAAAATCGTTGTAATTTGCTGTTGATCATAGTCCCATAAAACTATGTATATAAAAAATTCGATCATTATTGTATTTACTAAAAAAAATTATAAGCTGAAAACTATTTGTAAAAACGTATGTCCCACCCTGTAATGATGAATGGCCAATAAATTTTGTGGAGCGTCTACTGTTTGCTTAGCTTACAATATTATTGTTATGATTCCGCATTTTGCCTTGTCACATCATAGCTTGTGTTTCTTGCATTCTCATTCTTATCCTTCTCAAATCTAACTAAATCCATATATCACGCTTCTATTCCTGCTTTGCAATCTAACCCTTTTCAAGCTATATAACTAAGCTACACTAACATTATGGGATCATTTGTTTCGGAGTCGTGTGTTTTCGATTGTAACGTTGACCTTTTTGGTTGGTTAACATCATGGAATAAACTGCTCTCGATTTCTCTCAACAGTGGCACCTACACCGGCACTAGTATTGTAAGACTTTTGTATTTGTAAGAGACAAAGGTTACTCTATCAGGAAGTCAATAAATAACATTTATCACTGGATATTAAAGGGTGTTCAAAAAATACCTTTACGTTCAGTATATACTATAAGATAAATTGTAAAGGTTTTTTTTTGAACACCCTTTAACTACACTCAGAGGAGAATTATAGTCACTACACCACTACACTCTCTGGACAACTACAGTCACTGGACAACTATTGTCACTGGACAACTATAGTCACTGAATCACTATAGTCACTGAATCACTATAGTCACTGAATCACTATAGTCACTGAATCACTATAGTCACTGAACAACTATTGTCACCGGACAACTAGAGTCACTTAACAGCTATAGCCACAAGGCAACTACACTCACCGAACAACTATAGTCAAAGAAGAACCACTAAATTAAACACTTTTCTACTGATTATAAAGATAATTTGTTTTCAGACAAAGTTGGTCTTAACATAGATCACCCGAAAAATTCAACAAAAATAACAAAATAATGTACACGCTTTTATCAACAGCCATTAATAGAACTTTTCTCGATTGTAATCAATATAACGTAAGTAGGCGACGATATTTTTGTTTTCCAACTACCAAACTGAGCATTTCTTTCTCGTAGCCGGACTGGGATTCATGAACGAGCCGGGCTTACATTTGAACGAGTCGGCGAAATCGTTCATATTAGACAGTACGCCGTTAATTCGAAATACCTCGGGACTGTGAGGGTCGGTCAAAATTTGATTGATGAGACTGCTTCGTTTCTTCTCGCCACACCAAAACTGTTTATAAAAGTAGAAATGTAGCAAGAAAATGTAGACTTATAGTTGTATTTATGGAAAATTATTAGTCACTGGCTAATTTGAATAAGTAACCCTAGTGTAGCTCAAGTAGTGTAGTGGTCCCTGACCAACTGTAGCAGTCACTGAACAATGAAAGTCCCTGGACAACTGTAGTAATTGGATAACTGCAGTCACTGGACAATTACAGTCACAGGACAACTGTAGGCACTGGACAACTACAGTCGCTACACAACTATAATCATTGGACAACTGCAGCCACTGGACAACTATTGTCACTGGACAACAATAGTCACTGGACAACTATAGTCACCGGACAACTACACTCACTGGACAACTACAGTGAAGAACTTACTTGAGCATAACTCAAAAAGAAGACTTGCTCGTTTGTGTAGTTCAACCCTGGCAATCTTGGTTCGCTACTGCCGCGTTTGTCCACGAATTTTTTATAAGCCTACATGACGAATCGAACATGCAACTTTTGGCAAGTGAAAGTAAAAACAAAGTTCGTGTACTTTGAAAGCTTCTTTCACTCCACCATTGTCGGCTATGTTTTCACCCTGCGTCAGTTTTCCATTGACCTAAAACATTAGAGTGAGTACAAAATTTTGCTGGGAGCTTGAATTAGCCAGCGAATAAATTGGCACCTTTTGCTCGATACCCTTGATGCTGTACTCGCTGTACTGGTCGATGATGCATTTGGTTTTCGTCTGGAATTTCTCGAAAGCAGTGGCACTCCACCAATCGTCCAAATTACCATCTTTGTCGAACTGGCTTCCTGAAATTTGCATATCTCATAATGACCCGCATAACATAGTCTACAAACTACAGACCTTGATCATCAAAACCGTGTGTAATTTCGTGTCCAATTACAGCACCTATGGCTCCATAATTCACCGCTCTAAAAGCGAATATTTTGTTTTTAAAAATTTTTAACCATGATCGTTGAATACTTGAGAAAATCGCCTTTGAAAAAAGGTGGCTGCAAAATTCCAGCAGGAAAATCTGCAAAACAAAAAATGGAACTTTCCAATCGAATTCAATACAACATTATTCGACTATAGTTGCATTTTTTTATCACTACTGTTGAAGTAATTGACTGAAATAGTTGCAAAATTGGTGCATTAGTTGCAAACCTAAAGCTCTAATTGCAAAGTTAGTGCAACATAGTTGCAAAGCTAGTGCAGTACAGTTGCAAAGATTGATCACTATAGTTGAACGCAAACTGCAATAATGTTTACTAATTGAATTCTTTTCAGGAGAATAAAAAGCGTTGACCACTGCGGGACTGATTTCGAATTTGTGTCTATCGAAAGGTTTCAACAGTTCCAAGAAATTTTTCTCTTGTTCCCAGACGTTCAGAATTCGATTCATATCGTAATACGAAGTGGTATTTTCGTAGAAAAGCTGTAAGACAGTTTGGTCACGAAAGTTGCACAAGAAAACAAAAATAATGCTCTACCCTTTTATAATAGTTGTCTAATTTCGTATCATTCAAAATGAAATCGGCGTATCCAACGTTTGTAATCATAATGTCAGCCTGAAACGAAATGAGACTCTTGTTTAACAGAAGTGCTCGTTAACTATTTGGCTTGTGCGCTTTATTTGTCTGGCGAGCACACTAAACTTGTGTTACCCACTTACTTTTTCGATAGCCACTTTTTTCGTATTTAAATCCATCCAATCCAATTCGTGGACCAGATCTTTGAAAGCATCTTTCAGATTCGCGACCATGGCCGCCGCTTCGACTTTGTCCTCGTCTTTGAAGTGCTCTTGGACGTACAAGGCTCCCGCGGCCAGGTCCAAAGCATCGATGGCACGTGGCACGCAAACTTTCCACCTCAATGGTTTCTGTTCGCGACCGCTGAAAACTCGCAGAATTTCCTTAAAGCGAAAATAGCTAGTGAATAAATTTGCTTGAAAATGGCCAACAGATTGCACAAATACCTGCGATAGATCTTCGAATCGAGTATCGAGCACGTTCGAATACGATTTAACAAAACGCCATATCACGTAATTGACTAGAACCCTAGAAAGCAATTGATCATGAAATATGCACGCTAAGTAATTTAGCCAGTGAAAAAATGCATATTTTCACTTCTTATCAGTCGCTGTTAGCAAATCATCCAATTGAGCCATGTAATCAGGTTGAGTAACAACGATTTCGTAATGAGGATTAGTGAAGAATTTATTGTGGACATCCGCTGGTACAAAAGCTTTGAAGTACTTGGGCCAATTAATCTGCAATCACTCACGCCAGATAGTGACTATAGTTCCGAGAGGACTATAGTAGATATATGGCTATACTTCCTCAATTAATGTAGTGACCCACGAGACTGTTCTATAGTGACGATTGCCCCAAATTAATTACGGTGCCGAATTGACTATAGTTCCTTCTGTGGATATAGTTCCAAAGAAACTACGGTTGTACAGAGTCTATAGTTCCAACGAAAATATTTTTACAAAAAGACTATAGTTTCAAAGAGACTACAGTTCAAACGAAAGTACAGTTCCATATAGACTACAGTTGACAAGAGACTATAGAGAGACTATAGTTCCGAAGAGACCATAGTTCCTACCAAAGAGACTATAATTCCAAAGAGACGTTACTTCCCAAGGTCAATAGTTCCAAAGAGGCTACAGTTCCAACAAAACGACGGTTCCATAGAAACATAGTTCCCAAGAGATATATAGTTCCAAAGAACTACACTTCCGAAGAGTCTATAGCTCCAAGAGACTATGCATGTAGTACACAAGTTATTATAGGTCCAAAGAGTTGGTGGTTCCAAACAAACAGACGAAAATTACAAAGAGAGTATAGTTCCAAGACACTACAGTTCCAAAGAGAGTAGAGTTCCAAAGAGAAAATGCTATCGTATGAAAGAGACTAGAGTTCCAAAGACACTATAGTATCAAAAAGACTGTAGTTCCAATGAGACTGCTTCTAAAGAATCTGTAGTTGAAAACAGACTACGGTTCCAATCAGACAATATTTCCAACGAAACTATAGTTCCGAAGGTTACAGTTCCAAAGAGACTATATTTACAAGGGACTATAGTTCCAAACAGATCATAGTTCCAAAGAGTGTATAGTTCCAATGAGGCTACAGTTCCAAAGAGTCTATATGTACAAAAAGACTATAGTTACAAAGAAAACATAGTTCCATAGACTATAGTCCAAGAGACAATTGTATCCAAGTCACCTAGATCCCATGTGATTATAATAACCAAGTAATATCGGCAGTTTTCAAGGGACTACAGTTCGTTCAGTGACTATAGTTCGAAAGTGGCTGTATGGCAATAGCTTGAAAATGAATGCAGTTTCCAAGTGGTTATAGTTCTCAAGGCGGCTATAATTTCCAAGTGACTATCGTGCTTAAATGACTAGAGTTCCTTGGTGAATATAGATCCCAATTCTCCAGTTAGAAAGTAAGCACAGTTCCCAAATGGCTATAGTTCCCAAGCAACTATAATTCGTTATATTTACCGATTTCATGCTTTTAGTCAGATCGTCCAACGTCCATTTGTTGTACAGCAGGCTTTGATTCCTTCTGTCCTCATCGGGCACAGTTATGTTAGCCAGTTTTGTTTCGAATGCGATCATAGCGTCAACATCCTCCGAGGATGATTTCTTAAAATCGCCTGCTAATCCCATGTCCTTAGCTATGTAGGTGATATGTCCCACGAGGTAGTCGCGATAAGCCTTCTGCTCCTTTTCGTACAAAGTTTCGTTCAGGTAATAGTCACGAGAATTTTCGCCCAAGCTCAGCGAGCCTTGATCAACCTGACGTGTGGATAAGATGGATATAGTTGGACTATAGTTTGATCTTTACATTAACTATAGTTCTTGAAAAGGTTCCCTAAATATAGTGACCAGTGACAAAAATCGACTGATGTTACTGTGAGAATGTTTTCAGACGTATTTTTCGGATTGGCATAAACGGATAACGACAAGAATGTCTCTAATCCGAATATCTTGTTTATATTGCCCATCAAATCCGTCAGATCCATTCCTTTATCCTGCCAGGATGAATTCAAATACGGCCATCCTCCCAGGTGGTCCAAGGCTTTTCTCAACGGGCCAGTTTCCACTTTGTTCAGCGTAGCTGCAACATACCTCGATTACATATCCTTTACCTCTCTATAGTTGGATTTCGTGTATAAACATTACAAGTATCCATGCACGCATCGTAGTTCGCTATTACCATGGCCATCGACTTAGGTTTGGAAGTGAGATCGGTCTTTTCCAAAATGGCTGAGAAAAACAAAGAAGCCAGTCGAAAAAGTGTTTCAGATTTTGTTTTTCTAGCGATTTTCTCGGTATACTTCGCATCTGTTTCTTGACTCGTTCGCGAACTTCGCTGAACTTGCCATAGCCCGATAAATCGTCGGGTATCGGATTATTTTGCACCCATTTACCGCAAGCGTACTTGGAGAAGTCTTCGCAAGGATCTACAGTGGGATCGATTGCGTCGAAAAGACTTGCAGCTGAAATCGAGATAAACATTAGAGAAAATAGCCATCAAGGTCATTGACAGCACAAGACAGTCTTGTCATTAACATAGCAGATTTCCGCATCAACAACGATTTTCTAACAGCACCGACGCAAGTGACAGGACAGCGCTGATTCACTGGCTGTTTTGATTTACCTGCTGTAATGCAACCTGTTGACACGCAAATTTCAGCGCCATCAGAATCCTTAGCTACTGTTGCACCTTTATCTGAAGATTTTTCTTTCGATGAATCATCTAAAACGAATTTCATAGTATAAAATGGCAGACATGTCCACTGGACAAAGTTGTAGACTTGCTCTTGATTTTAGCGTCTTGAAATGAGATTTTACAGAAAAATAATAAGGAAATCAAAGAGAAATAGAGATGAAGAAAAAGTTTCATGTTTCTCCAGATTATATTCAAAACAACGACCAACTCAGTCGAATGCAAACAAAATTCACGTTCATAGAAATGGTGACCAATTATTGTACTGAACTACATTTCTTTTGGATACCAGTTTGTGAAATTAGTGCGAATAAACTTGTTCTTCCATAGATTATAAATCGCAACAATCAAAAATCATAATTCGTTTCAATGGAAAAGAGCAGAAGTCAAAATTGAGAAAATCCTACGAGTTTGCTGGAGGATCTCGGAACCTTGCGGTGAAAACAAAATATCTGCGCTGGCAGTTCGGTTACCGAGCCATTATTTGAATCTAGCGCTCTAGAAACGCCCAGGCGGAACCGTGGTATGTCATGTTATACGATAATATTTTTGAATGAAACTCGACACCCACTTTTGAATTTAATTGAAAAATAATTTTGAAATATTAATAAAGTAATAAGAGCGAAGCTCGAAACCGTTAAATAATTTCGTAAATTCGAATTTAACATAAAATCCGCTTAAAAACGACAATTTTGCGCAGTTAGGAGCAGAAAAAACAAAACATCCGTTGTCGAGAGCGCCAAAACTCCCACGGGAGAACTTGTAATGGAAAAAAACTATTTTAAGCTTCAATTTTAGAAAACAAGTCGGCGGTAAGTCGTTAAATCGTAAAATTCAATTTTAGCGATCAAACCACCAGAAATTATTTATTTTTAATCCAACTGTCTAAGTAATTTTTTTTGGCTTGGTTGGCTGGGAAACGAGAAATGTTATACGATGATGAAACGCAAAAACAAAATAACGTGCGCTAGCTCGAAACGTTTCCATGCCGTCAATGAAATTAAACGCTGCAATATAAATAACATTTGCAATTTGAAATGGCGACAAGAATAACGGCATGACAGGTGAGAAAAAGAGTAAAAAACAACAATAAAAATAACGACTCGCCAAGTGGGAAAAGAAGAACCGCCCAAAAACTTTGATTTATTACTTCGATTTGCGTTGCTCGATGATTTCGATAATGCTATAATTAATAAAATCAGCGACAAAAATAAGATTGCGACGAAAGCCGATAGGAATTTTTCCAAATGAGTCCGTCGACTGAAGAGCGTCCATTTATTTTGGCAAGGTCTAAAATCCAAAACGACACCGTCTCTGAATGTCACTTCGACATCGTCGCTGTCGACTTCGTGGCCGGCGACGCTGAGCGACTGGCCAGCGCCGATTTCTTGTCCGACTTGCGACGAATTGTTGTCGGAGGACGACGGTTCCAAAAATGAGGTCAACGTGGCGCTGGAACTCTCCTGCCTCAAATGTATATAATCGGAAGCGCCGAAGCTGGGCATTAAGTGTAAATCGTCGAAGTGGCTTATAGCGCGACGCAAGCGATATAGTTTTTAGTTTTTGCCCGATTTAGCGCTGGCGAGGGACGAAAAACGGTTTCGCGCCGATGATGATTGAAAAAAAAACTTTCGCAATTAAAAATTGCGCCAAAACCTCTTCAGCGGCTTTTTATATATTAGAATAATGAACGGTTCGTTAGTTTTTTCGCGAAACCGGTCGGAGGATTGATTGTCGCGGGCGAAAACAATTTTCGCGTGCTGGCCGACCGACTATCGAGGCTTGGCCGATGTTTGCATGGAAAATACAGCTAGCAAGCGAAAACAAAGTCTAACGCGACTTGACGACGTGTGCTTCACATGTGTTTATAATAGAACATTGACATACCCTCTCCATATATAGGCCGAGCAACTATCGACTTTCATGAGCATGTAACCCCCCCCCCTCCCCCCCCACCTAGCCGTTCATGTAACCCGATGATTATATGCACGATGTTGCTCGCTAGCCTGAAAAGTGTTTTTTTATCAATCTCCACGTTGAAAGCCGATTAAAAGTTCCGTCAAAGCAAGCGCCGCAAAAGCAAACAAGATTTTTGGCAATAGTTCTTCGAAAAACAAACACATTCCAACAAACACATTCCGAGCTCGTGAATTGCTCTCAGGCAACAATTCGACGACTTATCGCTGAGAGAATGGACATTTTTTGTATTTCTTTGCAAACAATCTGTCTGGAACCGCGATCTAGCAAGTCAAAGGTTGCTAACAGCATCAGCGAATGCTGCAAACGAATCAGCAGCCAAGGATGAAAATTTCAATGCTGCAACACGTCAATGCTGTCAATAATACTCCAATGCTGCAACTAACACTTCAAAGCTGCAAATAACATTTCAATACTGCAAGTCAATTGAAAACCCAACATCCTGCCCATATACAACACTACATTTTGTAGCTGTAACTACAACTATGGATTCTGAAGTCTGCAATTCTTTACTTGTCAGCTACTTCGGGAGTCAGCGGCGCTACCTGCATAAAAACTTACAAATTACAGTTACCCCAAGCACATTTACTTCGCAGAACAAGTTTACTTTTCGACTTGCCATTCCAAAGTTCATGTCACCAGTGGCTGACATTTTCAGCTTTATACAATCAGATTTTAATTACAATTTAAAATCAGAAGTGTTTTCACAAAATTTTCGCTACCTTTTGTTACAGCTGACACATGTATCAATAAAATGGTACGAAATGGGCTGTTTGCATACACGATACGTTCGCAAATGGTAAACTTTCGGGTAAATTATGACAGACTTTCGCGAAAAAACTTGTTTAATAAAAAAACTAGAAACTATTGTTTCATAGAGTTTATCATTTATTATTAAATCGAAAGGTTTGCATAAATCTTGTTCCACTGTGCTCTTACATAGCCAGCAAAATGCAAATTTGTGTTTAGCTACCTAAAATTCGAAAGTGGCACGCAAGTACGACGCAATCGTCGTTTGACCGCACTTTATCGATTTTTTGTGCTTGAAAACCAATAAAACGTTGGCGACACTGCGTAAACAACGTTTTTCGCTCGAAAAGTGCTTTGGCGATCGAGTTTACGAGCTAAAACTTGCAACTTACAAAATTTAGCCCGTTTAAACGCCGAAATAGCCTGGAAAACGTAAAAAACCAAATTAAGCCTCGAATTGTTATTTGAAAAACAAAAAATATGTCCGCGACGAGGGTTTACGTCGGCCGATTGCCGTATCGAGCGACGGAACGGGATATCGAACGATTTTTCCGCGGCTACGGCCGTTTGAGCGAGGTGATTTTGAAAAACGGTTTCGGCTTCGTCGATTTCGAAGAATTCCGCGACGCCGAGGATGCCGCGCACGATTTGAACGGAAAAGATTTAATGGGAGTTAGGTAAGGACTAAAAACGTATAATTGCCCGAAAATTATCAGGAAAAACAATTTCGCGTAGAAAACTAGTAAGTTTTTGTGTCGTAAACGTGAATCATTGCAGCCTTATCGTCGAAATTGCTCGAGGAACGCCCCGAGGACGCGATCGTTACGGTTGGCATCCGCCCGAGGGCGAGAAGGACGATAGAAAATCGAGACGGTCCCCGAAACGGCACTCGTCGTCGCGCAAGGACCGCGATTCGTAATTAATTTTTACCCGTTAGTTTATTTTTTCGACGCGTAAACTCACTGGCTATCACCGTTGTTTAGCTCGTCTCGTCGTTATCGAGTAAACGTCGAAAACCTTTCGAGCCGAACAACGAAAGAAGTAAGTTTCGTCGAAGCCCCTTTTTATAAGTATTTTTAGAGATGTTTCCAATTTTTGCACAATTTCGAGCGGATTGAAACAAAAAATCCGCCTGGACGTTTGTTTTTCCTTATACTTAAGCTTGTTTTTTTTATTATATTTTTAAAGTGAGCGAGCGTCTCACACATGCGAATCCAATCAATCATCTCAATCAGTTCAATATCAGCAAAATCAATTATCATGAGAGAAAAATCGATAATTTCAAATCCAATCAATCAATCAATATTCCTGATCAATTATCCAAAAAAAGTCCACAATCCCATCAATCAATTATTATTGAAAATTAAAGTCAAATCAATGCCGCTCAGTCACTCATCCGAGCAAGCAGCCGCACTAGCCAAACTGATCAGATCAAAACAAAATCACCTAGCCTGGGTGATTAGAAATCAATTTATTGATCGATCAGATATCCCCAAAAAGAGAGTTCCGCAAATTAAGGGCGCGGTTTTGACAATTGAAAAAACTAAATTTTCGTGTTCGTTTACTCGCCCGAAATGTTCATTTCGCACGCGGGGCGCTTTTGGTGAGTAAAAAATGACGAAATTTGAGCGTTTCGAAAGCAAATCGAGGCGAAAACGCGTTTCATAATTTAAAACTATTTTTTTGCAACTTTTTGGATAAATTTCTCCAAATTTCGCTTCGATTCAAGCTTTCGAAACGTTCGCCAACGTTTGCACGGCGTCTTTTTTTTCGTAGCTTTAGTGAAGAAAAATTTAAGAACTTATTTTTTATTAAATCTAACGAATTCATTTTTTATTTTGTATCGCGCAGGATTTGAAGGATTTGTTTCGTAAATACGGCGACGTTCTTTACGCCGAAGCCAACGGTCGACACAAAAACGAAGGGTAAGGCGTGATTTTTTTGTTTTCTAAAACTTTTAGCCTGCAACTATAGTTACGCATTCTGTGGCTTTATTTGTTGTTTTCTCGCTTTAAGGTACGTTGAATTCGGAAGTCGAGACGACGCCGAATACGCTGTTAAAAAATTGGACGGCCACGAATTGGAGGGAAGAAAAATTCGCGTTGTTGAAGACAAGCCACCGCCGCGCCGTCGGTACAAGCTTTATATTATGACCATTGTTGGCGAAATCCAGTACAGCAAGTTTGTTTTTCTAGCACACGATCGCGCAGCGGCTCGGGCGATAAGAAATCCCGCCGCCGTAGCCACAGGTACAATTCAGTAACCTTGTTTTACATTCATCGGCGATTTCGATGGCTCGATTTTTTGTCGTTTTTTAGTCGTTCGCCAGTCAGGTCGCCAAGAAATTCCAAAGTCGTCGACGATGAGGACAATAAATCGCAGAACGGCGTGAAAGACCACAGTCGAAGTCCGCATTCAGCTTCGCCGAACGGCAAGTACAGCGACGCTGATAGGGTATGTAAAAAACAAAATTTCTGCACTGGCTCGAACGACATTAGGCAATTTACGTAGCTAAGTCGCTTCAAGTCGTGCGAGACCACATTAAATTGCTTTTTGATTGCTAATTACACTTGTTCTATGAACTGTAGTTGATCATTAACTATAGTTGATAGATAGGTAATGAATTGAATGATTTTTTTGTTTTCAGGAAGGTAGCCACGAAAAGGGCGATTGAAAGCAATTCGGCAAAACGCGTTTAACTTTAACTTTCTTCTCTTGGATTATTTTGTTTCTTGGAAAAATGTTTTTACTTTTATTTTCTCGTTTTAGCGATTATTCCGTTCGTTTTTTTCGTTATGTTTACGTCAGTGTTTTATTTCGTGTTTTTGAATACGAAATACTTTTTTGTTTATGGCAAATTATAATGTGTTCGACGTTGGTGTAAAATTTCATTGAAAACATGCTATTTTGTTGATGTCTGAAACTAATTATTTGTCCTAGCCGAAAGTAAATCGACGTACTTTTTTAAATTCTGAAATTCACGAATTATTGATGTACATATTCAGTCATTATTATTGATGTGTAGTGACTTTGTAGAAGGTCGAAATAGAACCAGCCCCCTCAAAAGTAACCCCTCTACCATCGAAAAGAACCCGGGGGTTATTTTTTACGAAGACGTTATAGTCCTTTCATAATGACGGCTGGAAATAAAGTACTGTAATACTTGTTAAAATTTACGACCCAGATTCAGATACTGATTTTTGAGCATGCGGTTGGATTCAGGAAGGGAGCTGACATTTGTCCATTTGTCTGTTAAAAATTTTACTTTAGAATTACTGCACTTTTATTCACGATGTAGTAGTTATCACGGCTTTCGTGATCAAGCGGATATTCGACGATAGAAATTTTATTTAGATAGTGTAAACCGTGCAGCCGCGCAGGTCGGTCGGTTGCTTTTTTTGCTCCACTGTTTCACTGTTTGTTATGCCTCCTGTATGGTCCTGCCAACTATACAGGATTTCAATCGGCCGAATATTACTAAACGATCCAATCAAGAAAATTATTATATCTGACGATGGGCAAGATCGATCACGACGTATAAACGAAAGATGTTCTGGTTTGGTGACGAAATTCGACGCAATATTTTTTTTACCAGCACATATTACGAACATTCAATGCTCTTGGTTATACAAATTCGATGATTGAACAATCTTACATATAGCTCGATTCGCGTTCAAATAGTGTACAATATTAAAAAGATTGCGGATGATTTGGAGAACGGGAATGGTCGATTATTATGATGAGGAAGTTTGACAAATGTGGAACCCAATTTATTGGACACTGATTGATCGATGTCAGAAACAGGATAAAGAAGATAGAACTATTATGTTGTAGTGATTTAATTCATTTTCTTGTTTGTGATTTTTGTACCATACCATCAGGCTTGATGCGGGAATTAATTCACTAACTAACATTTTATTTATTCCCATTTAAGTCAATGATAGAAATGAATCCGATTTCATGCACCAATGCATGTAAAGGTGACTTTCAACAAGAATCTGTATTTTTTTAACTAGGTAATATTGATGATACTTTTCGTTCGGTTAAAAGCATTAAGTCTGATCGATGATGGTTTTAAGTTGAAGGGCAAAAACAAAATAATTGAGAAAAATTTAAAAAACGGTTCGAAATACAAAAAATAAATATCATTCTTATAATAACGCTGTTAAAGTGAAACTGATGTAATTTTGATAAGTTTAGCTTGCTGGATTTCATTCGTGAAGCGGAATGGCCTTTTTGTTATTTGTATTTTTAATTTTGTTTTCAAATCTTGGTACATACAGGGTGACATGAAATGATCACTGCGTTCCAAAAACATAATTGCGAATGCGCTACAAAGATATGAAGGTATACATTGTGTAGAGAATTAAATGCTGCATTGCATGATAAAAGTATCATGCCTCTGGCTGCTACGTAGCGGGAGATATTTAATTATAACTAAATACAATTTTTTAATTTCCAAAAATCTCAAATTTTTATATAATTTTTGTTTACATTGAAGAAATTTGAATTTGAGATTAGTTTTGTTTTTAGGTCGTAGAAAATGAACCGCGTGGAATTCGGGGATGGCGAAAATATCATTCAACGCAGAATTTAATTCTCTACACAATGTATATCTTCATTTCTTTGTAGCGCATTCGCAATTATGTTTTTGGAATGCAGTGATTATTTTATGTCACCCTGTATATACATAGTTAGTTGATGAGATATGGTATTTGAGAACGCAGAGTTTTATATTTCTTTCTTTGATAGTTATCACTTTTACCAGTGAAAGTGGTACAGTAGTAATTTGTAAGAACGTATATATTCTTCTAATTTGTCCCTTTTATGAATGCTTGGATAGTGCGAATGCAACTGACGGTAAATGTTTTATAACGATGTTGCACTGAAGTCAGTGGAGTTTCGTGAAAATTTATTCAAATTTCAGATGGAAATACTGACAATAGTTCCGATGTAAACCATGAACAAATGAGACAAAGTAATTTCACAGACTACGACAATGATACTGTCTACGATGGTGACACGTTGACATATTAATCTTTGTATCAATAGTAGTAGGAATGATAATTGTACAGACCATGGTCGAGCCGGCGAGTATACCATCGAACCGAACAACGATGGTTGCGACGGCAGATACGAGTGTAGCCCTAAGGCGTTGACAGTCGAAGGTGATAACAACAATGACAAGACTAATACCAGTAACACAGGCGACATCCACTCTCATGACAAAGATAACAATACCCGCAATGACGCCAGCACCATTAGTACCAGTACGATTGCGAAATGTAGCACCACTAGTACTAGTATTATGGTGAAACGAAGTACGATCAAGAGCGGTAATTTAATAATTTCGCAATTACGTTGTGCAACTTTAGTCTGCTGATGAATTTTTGTTTTTTGGCGTTTCGACAACTGTCGGCAACATTAAAGCTGTGGTTAACGACAAAGTTTTCAACAATGGTCAAAAATGTATGAACAAGTTAACAGTAACCAAAGATAGTTTCCCAAAAAATAAATCGAGTTTGAATTTTCTCAGTCGACTGCATACTGATAATTGAACTAAACCATCGACGGCCTTTTTTTTACGCCCTCTTTAGACATCCAATTAAACTATAGACTACAGAATATCGAATAAATTTTGTTTACATAGAGGAAAAGTAAACTCAATTTTCTCTTCACTAAAAGCGATAGTAAAAACGGATATTTGAATTTCCCCATTCGACAATAACACCTGCTCAAATATCATTTAGTGTCAGTTTCATGACTCGTTTTTCGAGGTACATTATTCGAATATCAAATTATAGTTGTAAAATTGATGAAAAAGTAGCGACTTACAGAAAGTACAACGATAGTTGAAAAAATGTAATTTGTGAAAAAGGAGCGGATTACAAAATGTCCAAATATAGTTTGAAAAACACGTGGTTCGGAATTAATATTAAAAAACGATTATTAGCGGTTTATGCCTGGATACACGTCAAAAGTGGCAATATTTAGCTCGCAATCACGTGTCAAACTACAACGCAAATTTTGGAACAGAATTGGATTGCAAAATGTCCAAATATAGTTTGAAAAACATGCCGTTCGGAATTAATATTAAAAAAAAACGATTATTAGCGGTTTGCGCCTGGGTACACGTTAAAAGTGGCAATTTTCGGCAATTTTTAGCTCGCAATCACGCGTCAAACTAAACAATATGTACTTGCGAATCAAAAATAAAATACGTCTTTCACTTTCGCAAGCTCTGTTCCCTGTTAATTTGTGCAAAAGTAGCGGTAGTAGTAATAGTTTTAATTTATGCAAAATGTCACTATAGTTGGAAGAACATAATTTGTGAAAAGTAGCGGCTTTTATGATGTACATGTATCATGAATTTAGTTGATTTATAACAGAAAATTTAATTTTATTATTCGTTCATTCCATGACAAATGATGAAAATTTAAATTTTTTTATTTCTGTTTTTCAATTTAACATTTCAAACCCTTTGGAATTATTTTGCTGTTTGCGTGAACATTCGTTCTGGAAATTGGTTGGATTTCAAAGTAGACAGGTAAATTTTTTGTTTTCTATTGCTCCAATAGTTGTACGGCGACTATAGTTGCAAATGGACTATAGTTCAAAAATAAAAACCCAATCTGTCCATTTAATCACATACTCCACAATGTAATTTGTTTCGAGAAGATTTAATCCGAATGAAGGATTTTAGGAAGAGTTATATGAGATTAAGTTTTCTGTTTTGCTTCTTTGCTCTTTGGTTTTTCGATTAAAATCTTATTACATTAAAGCTTAGTCAGAATTTTTTAGAAACGGAAATACTATTTTTAATCCTTCCACGTACGCCCTAATTACGTTCCGGTATATATAAAAAGTGTGATTGATCTGTCCATTTGTCTTCACGGTAAATTAAAGGTTTTTGCCTGTTTTCCATTAATTTTTCGAAATTTATTGTAAATTTTCGAATCCTTTTGATTTCTTACAATTTTTCAGAGGTCCCACAAACATGAAAAACATTTCCAGTAATTTTCAAATGTTTCCTCATGATGTTTTTTTGCGTTTTCATATTTTGCCCTCGCGTTTGTGAAAATGAAAAAGATATTATGCTGCAAAATATAAGCGAAAAATAGCCAAAGCGCGGGAGACCCTTGTTATATTAATTTATTAATTAAAGTAAAAACAATATCGTCCCTTGCGACCGACTAATCGTAATGGCTTGCTAAAAAAATTCCCTCTAGGTGTTCATTAGGAGAAAAAGGTGCTTGATTTTTGCTCAAATTGATCTTAGACGGTGAGCGTGTTTTTGTTTTTCCTAGCCGTAAAATTAGAAAAGTTTTTTTCAATCGTACAAACCATTAAAATGACTTGAAACATTCCCATTCTTTTCCTTTAAACGTCCACGTCTGCTACATTAAATACTCCATGTCGAGAAACATTTCGCCGATAATTTGATTGCTTTTACAAAACGAAATTCTCAATCAGTTCAACGATTTTACCAGACACAAAAATGTCATTCCGAACGACTAGGTTAAGAGTAATAAACTGGAAATTTATTACGTTTTTTTGCGATAAGAATTTTCTGTGCGGCGGTCGGGTTTAATGGTTTGTGTTTTGCCTCGAAACGACTTTTTGAATGTTTCAAAGAGCCTAACGTCTTTCGGGTAGTAATTTTGAAATGAATTTCGCTCTTTCGAATAACTATAGACATCGAACGGATATTTTATTATTCATCGCTCGAAGCGCGAATATTTTTCGTTAACTTTTTGCGAGGCATATTTTCATGATAGCTAATGATGACACTTTTTTTGATTATTATTTCTGTCTTTCTGCTTTTCTTTGATATCCGGTCGTCCGCTAACGAGGTGTCGACGAAGGGAGGAGGTCTGAATCCTGGATGAATGCAGTCTCGTTCGTTCGATCGGACAGCGATTCAAAGCTCTGGACTTTCTCTCGCTCATGTTTGCATTATAGTTTTTTTTTAGTCTTTACACTATTGCAAACTTAAAAAGATTACCGTAATAATGGTACGCATGTACACAATTTTGCAAAATGGTCCACTGCATGTTTTAGACATGGTTTAGCACCTGCAGCGGATCATTTTGCAAATTGTGGTCCGCATTGCATGCAAATCAATCTTGCAGTAAGCTTTTTCGAATTTTGAGTTAGACTGATTCAATTTTATGTGACATTTGTTCATTTTCATTACTCGAAATGCCATTTGAGCTCATCAGTTGTTGTTGTTGAAATATGCTAATTTTTTAATGTCTGTCGGCTTTCGACAAACTTTGATCCTCCCATACTACGGATTTCGCTCCTTCGATGCTCATTAGTCGTGCCATTAATATTTACCGAGACTGAGTACTTCTATACTCTAATAAGTAATATTCTATTTCAAAAAAGTGGACAACACAGTCGGAGACATATTTAGCTGAATAATTTAAAATCAAGGACATACGATTTGCGATTAGTTTTCCGTACTGAGCAAATTTATTCCATACTGAGCAAATTCCTTTCATGCTTTTTTTACTGATCACATTTCACACATCGTTGAAATAAATTTTATTTCGCTCCATGAAACTATTCTCATCACTTTTTCATTCGCATAGTGACACTGAAAAAATTTTTATACATTGCTAATCACAGGTTTGACGCATTAACGAAGAATATCAAGATTTTTATCCGCCAATATTTTTACTTGTTGCACACGTATTATTATTGTTTTTCGAATAACTTTAAAGGTTAAATGACAGGATTGTTAACATACAAAGACGTGCTAACGTAAAAAACGACATCATATTATAACATCATTTGCTAATTTACGTTTGCTATTTTACATTCTCTCCAACAGTTCATTACGCGAGCATACAAAATTGAATAGTTAATGAGGATTTTGGGGAGGGGTGGGGAAGTTGTTCTCATGTCACGTTAGCAGAATTACCATTTTAATGTAATTCTTTCCAAAATATGAATCCAGCTTCGACGTTTGACAAAGGCTTTGATTATTAATAAAAAAAATTCAATAAGTTTATTTATAGATGTTAACACTTTTGTGTGTGTGAATTAGAAAAGCATCTCCTTTGTGGAGGCGTGAAAAATCTTCGCGCTTATAGGTGTGAAAGTTAATCCACTTTAATAGAACTGTGGTCATTGCATTTAGCGCGGTGAGTAACCATGTTTGATCCGCGAAGCATCGAAACTACATTACCATTTCCTGTGGAATATGGAACTATGCCCAAAGTGCTGCTTATGGAATGATGTTCCATGTCAAGGGGTGGGTGCGGAACAAAGTTCCACATGTGGCGCTTGGAACGAAGTTCATGTTCCACATGTATCGGATAGAATAGGTAACTATGTTCCTCATGCGGCATGCGGAACTACGTTACTGATATCGGCCTAATCTAATTACATTCCCCAAAGTATGATTCGCCGCTTGTAAACATGTTTCGTTTTTTTAGCGGTAATTGTAGAAGATTAAATTAACATGGTATGCAACGATACTATGTTGTTGACCTCCAGCGGATGGTTTTGGGGCAGCAAGGTGTTCAAAATTGTACTGGCACCGCCAGCGGTAGTTCTGAACATACTACTGATCGTAGTATTAATGAAGTGCAATTCGCTGCGCATGCACGTCAACATGCGCTTGCTGCTCGTCAACCTATCGGTATCGTCGCTGATTGCCAGCATATATTTATTGGCGAAGAGCGTTTATACAGTGAGCATATTTGCATTCGACGATCCGTGTAAACTTGAAGTGACATTCCACACGTGCAAATTGCAAGAAGCTATTTTCGTATTCGCCAAATTATCCGTACTCGGTTCGATACTCGGCTTGGGCATCGAACGCGCGTACGCCATTCGGCACGTGAACACGTATCACAATACAAAATTTCCCCTGTTGGCAATTGTCGTGATGATTGTGATATGGCTTTTCAGCGCTATCATCACCTGCGTTCTATTGTTTACTGTAGACGATGATCAGGATATGGCGTACTGTAATGCGTTGTTCATATACGACAAAACCATAATACGAGCGCTGTCCGCTATTTTGCTGCCGTTGGAAGTGATTGGAGTCGTCATCTATGTTTGTATTTGGCTGTCCATGGTCAGAAATTTCACGCCCTTCGCCGACGACATTCAGTACACGTTGAACGGCAGGTATCAAAAACGTTTGACCATCGTCGTGACGAGGGCCATGCTACCGAGCAGCATCCTACACGCTATATGTTGGACGATTATATTGAGCATAGCCGCTACGCAAGTTATGTTTATGAAATTGACCAAGGTGCAAGATTTAATTCTGTCGCAGTATCTGTTCTATGTTCTGCTCTTGTTGCACATGTTCCTGCATCCGATAATGTGCTTTGTCCAGTGCGATTTCTTGCGATTGAAGTTGTTGAAAATGGTGCCGTGCGTTCAGAAGTTTCTCTCCCTGCCGTCCACGCAAATGTCCGTGGTTGATGTGACTCCGTCGAACGAAACACATTTCGAAATGTTGAACAATATGTGGGACTCGGAACATATAAAAGTGTTGCATAAGAAAAGTAAAAATCAACCTCCAGTCAGAAGATCGTCAAATTTGACCGAACCGACGGATCCATGTATCACGTGACTCTCGTAGTCCGCATTTAGTCTGTTTCATTTGAGAATCGTTTCATGGATTAAAATACAAATTCACATTCAGTTTTTGAATCGACTGAATCAGTTTTCAGCTGAACAGAACCAGATTCGGCCGATTCAAAAACCGAATGTGAATTCGTATGTTAAATTCATAACCTTGCATGAAACAATTTTAATGTGGAACACTCTGTAATGGTGTTTGTTAAAAATCTAGTGAAAATTTTCATTAAATTATTCTCTTGAATTAGTTTCATTTTACCATAGTGCTCGTTTCATCTTGAAACAATATACACATCAGTGATTAAATTTTGAAATTAAATTTATTTTGCATAAATTTGCGCAAGCCATTATGAAGATGTTTTGTTATTCATTTCGTTCGTTTAATGAATGACTTGTTTGTTTTACGGTCGAATTTAAAAAAGATTAATTTTAAACATACAGTAATGTGGAACATTTACGAATAGAAACAGTTTGGTTTTTATTCGGATGAAATGGAAAAGTGGGTTCAATATACAACTTTGAGCGGTATTGCAGACTTGTACGAAGCTCGCAAGAGTTCGTTCAGATTTTCGATATGGGTGTCGGTTATTATGGTTATGACTGCGTTGTGTTGCCTTTCCATGTACCGGACTATCGAAGGATACATTACCAGTCCGACAATGACTGTTATCAACACGGTGCCGACGAGCTCGATGGCCTTGCCCGACATGCTTCTGTGCTACAAAGGCGGTTGCAACGGCACCAAAATGAGACACACAATGGGACTGTCGAACGGTTTGATGGAACAGTTCACGCATGATTTCGTGGACGCCATTCGAGGCGTGAACCATGAAAACCAGGACGCGGAACGTGAATTCTTATCGTGTTTGAAAGAAAGAAACATGAACATGCAGCAATTTTACGACGAAATCAGTTATCACTGCGACGATATATTCGTATCCAAAAGCGGAGCGACTACTTTTATCCAGCGAGATCCCTGCGAAAACGTATCCCGGGTAACCGTCGAATACTTCACGCCGTGTAATTGCTTCGTGTTGCGCAACAACGGAAATCAAAAATGGCCCGGGGTCGACGGGGGTCTACACTTGGTACTTAAAGAGCCACCTGGAAGTTTGCGCGAGTCGTTTCCGTATATGACCGCAAACGGATTCGAGATCGATTTCAGTAAAACTTACAGTGCGGCTACATTGACCAGTCTGAAAGTGCCCGCGAATGTGAGGGCGGATATTGCGTTGAAAGCCACGGTGCACAAAAGGCTGAGAAAATGTAACAAGAGCACGACGGCGGAGCAAATTTCCAACGATTGCTCGCGATATTGTTTCGTGAAAGCGTTTCAAAATACGTGCAACTGTGTTTTAGTAGCGGATCAAACTTTTATCAATGGATCGGTTTGTACGATATTTCAATACAAAAATTGTCTGAGAATCAAAATTACGGATATCATCAACCAAGCTGAAGAATGTAGCAACGATTGTAAGCCAGTTTGCGACGAATGGGAATACGATTTCGCAATGTCGATGACCAACAGTGGTGCTTCTGCAAACCGTTCGCTCACTTATATCACTATTGGTTTCAACAGTCTTCAGTATACAAAGGTGCTGTGTGTCAAAAACTTGTTCTCAAAAGTAGGAAGTGATACAGTAAAGACAAAGTAAGGTTAATGGATACGGTTAGTGGTTATGACCATGATAATGTTTATGGCAATAGTAAGTGTAAGTGTATGGCTAAGGGTAAGTGTAAATATAAATATAAGGCAGCCTAAGGCTAAGTAGGTCAATTAAGAGTAAGGGTATAAGGGTATAGCTAAGGGTATGGGAATTGTAGGGGTAATGGTAATGGTAATGCTAAGGGTAAGGGTAAGATAAGGGTAAGGGTAAGGTAAGGGTAAGGTTAAGGGTAAGGGTAAGGGTTAGGGTACTGTTAGGAATATAGGTACGGAATGACATGCTTATGGCCATATCAATAGCAAGTTGTCAAAATTTTATTTTGCAGGAAGAGGAACAAATTTCATTTACCATTGATATGGCAATTGGTAACGTCGGGGGAGTTGCAGGCTTGTACCTCGGATGCAGCCTGATAACCATAGTTCAGTTCTTTTATTACTTAATTTTGCATTGTTGCGAAACAAAAAAATAAACCAAAGAAAATGTGAACTTATTATTATTATTATTATTGCTGTTGCTGCTGTTGTTGTTGTTTTTTTTGTATCGCCCTGCTGTAGAAACTATGAAAACCGTTTATCTGCCTAAATTTTACACAATCAAGCCTAAAATTGGTTTCGCTGAGTTTTGTGTCGATTGGTACCCACCCACCGAAGTCACAAGAAAGACGATCATGATTTTCCGTTTGTTAGTTCAGAAAACATTCAGTAATGCATATTGAATTTTCTACCCCAAACTTAAATCGACGACTTGTTGAATAAATTATCGTTCAAAATTTCATGCAAAAAGAGATTGGCGTGTTACTTGGTTACTACATTCTCAAGTCGATGGTTGTTAGGAATCGAATGAAACATCGTCCAAGACGATTTGGATGAATACTTTGTCTAAGGTCGTCCACCGAGACGAACCATTGGAAGGACTGTCTAAAAAAGTTACGTAACTATATTTGACAACATTTTGATAATCTTTTATGTCAATTTTATTGCAAAAATGACAATGAAAAGGTTCTTTTTTATCACAACTATTGTCCTCATGTCGACTGCGGTCCATTGTAGTAAGAAAATTATGAATATACCGAATTTTCATTGATTTTATATGTAAAAAACAAATTTTATAGCCTGTCCAAGCTATTATCAAGCCTACAAGGGCCAGTGTTACTTCATCATCACAGATTGGGTCGACTTCGTCACTGCTAAAAACAACTGCTCAGCGGCCAACGGTAACATCGCGTTCACAAAAACTGAACTCGGATGGAACAATTTAATGGAGTAAGAGAAGCTGTAGCTTTGGATGTGTTCATTGACGTGATTAAGTTTTGGGGATTTTAAGGATCGGATCGGACTTAAAGGATAGAATTTGGTTCGGCATGCAGTACGATGGTAGCACCCAAACGTATTCGTTCGATGATAACTCGCCATATAATTTCACCGATCCGTCGTTTTATTTGCCCTGGGAGGATAAGAATCAAGCTCAATATCCAACGATAACTGACGGTTCGGATGTGTCTTGCGTTCAATTACAGACGAAGCAACAGGGAGAAATGCCCCAACTGTATCCAGTGACATGCTCAGACTTAGCTAGCGCCGTTTGCATAATTGGGAGTCTCGAAAGTAAGTCAATTTAAAATCTTGAAGTTAAGGATACTTGACGGTGATCAACGTACCTCATGGACGTTGACGGATACGTACGGTAGTTACAGTACAGTTCGGTACTATAGTATACGACAGTCGGCTACAGTAGTATACAATATGCTGTTTCATTACAACTGTTCGATGCTGCACAATTTGCTGCGGCGTCAAAATTCGACTGCTACTCTAAATTTGAACTTTTCCTGTGTTTTTAGCACTACCTATGTCTCCTACCCCGCCTAAAAATGGAGCCGAAGGTGAGTACAGTTGGATCTAAAAACAAATAAAAACTAATCTTTTTCATGTTTCAGGTCTTTCGTTCTTCTACACCGTTAGCTCGTTTCTTTTGGTCGCATTGTTGATTTGATTGAACATGCTCAGTTTGTGTTAACATTTTGTTATCAAATAAATTCGTTTTTTGTGGAAAATGTGACGATTTTGTAAATCAGCAACTGAACTATTGACTGTCGAAATAAAGAGGAGTTACCTATAGTTACAAAATTGGAAAGTCGATGGTTGTCAAAACAATTATTTGGTGAGACAATTGATCTTCATGTAACGTAATACAATTTGATAAAGTTTTTATCATTTAATGTCAGGATCCAGTAATCATGAAGGTGTCCCTTATACTTCCTCTCTTGCTGTCGTCTTATCAAATTGTCCAGTGCAGTAATAGACGGATTTTTTGTTTGCTTTCTTGGTTTGTAATACGTTTTCTATTATTATAGCATGCCCGACGAATTACAAAACGTACATGGGCCAATGTTACTTCGTTATAGACGATTTTGTTGATTATGTCACTGCTCAAACCAATTGCTCGACAGTTGGTGGTAGCATGCTGTTCACAAAAACTCAACTGGGGTGGAACAATTTTCTCAAGTAACAGGATTAATGTTGACTGTTTCGAGCTATTTCTTTTTTTTCCACTTTATATACGCCCCCCCCCCTGTTCTTATATCTTGGAGGTCGTTTTTTCAGTTCTGGATGGACCGAGAACGATCAGATCTGGTTTGGTTTAACGTACGATACAAGCACAGAATCGTATTCATTCGACGACAACAGTCCGTACAGTTTCAATGATAGTTCCATGTACGTGCCCTGGCAAAGTTCGACGAGCGCTCAGTATCCGACAAGCAACGACGGTTCGGATGTTTATTGCGTTCAAATGCAAAAAGCGTCCGAAGTGGAGAATCCTGTTTTGGTCGTTACATCTTGCACGGAACTGGCAAACGCCGTTTGCATTGTTGGCACGCTCGACAGTAAGCCAGTAACTGTAAAATACAGTACACAGTTGAATAGACAATAAAATTGTATGTACAGTACGCTCAAAAATATTATCAACCAGTTATGATTTGGTAACTTTTCTAGAAGAATTCAACCAATCTTCTTCTCTGCCACCGCCACCTCCACAAAAGCCAATGAACCATGAATGGCGCAAGAACGGAGCTGAAGGTACAATATAAATTTAGAGGGTTTTAATTTGAAAAACATTTTTGCCCCAATTATCAGGTGTTGTTTCGATCCCAATAGCAACTTCGTGTCTTTTAATGGCCTTGCTAATCGTCTTTTGATCTGCGGATTTATTCGAACGAAGAAGCTAAATACGAAATGTTAAAAGAATGCGTGCCTTTCAATGGGTTAATGTGCCGCCAGGTTCACCAGCTATCTATCATAATAAACTATTTTTTTGTTGCGGTCACATGAGTATTTTATACTTGTTGGATTCGGCCGCAATTTCGGATTCGGATTCGAATGCGGGGTTAGACAAAGATTGACCATTACTTACTTCGTTTGATAAACGAATACCCAGGATCGAGAAAATTTTCTCGTTAAACTACGATTTTAATTTTAAAAAAAACCAACAAACAAACAACCCCTGTTTGAAACCGGCGGAACAAATTTCCGTGCCTAATAGACAATTTAGCGCAGCGCATGTTTCGAAATCGCACGATATCTTAGGCTCTACTTGAGGTTAATTACCGAAACCATCTGATACTACCATCTACTCTATTTACGCGTACCGCCTCTCTACTCTCCTGAGCAAAAAGGCTGCCCAAGCAGGCCTGGCTGTTTTCGAAAGTTCGAAGTATAAACTTTTTCACACCTAACATGCAAAGAAACGAGACTTATTTAAGAACCGAAGGCCTATGAAAACTTTTCCGCAAAACTCATACGCCGCCCCTCTACAAAAGTGACGTATGAATTTTTATATATTCGATACGAAATTTATTATTCTTTCGGCTCGCCGACTATTAATTTTCATACGTTTCACTAACGGTGATTTATGTCGACAGTTTTGATCGGTCGCGTCGTCGCCAGTTAGATTTATTGTCCTTTAAAACAGTTTCCTTAAGACGAATCTTGATTAACGATATCGCGCCGAAGTATCGTTCCGTAAATTACCGAAACACAGTTCGAAGTCCCAGTTTTTGTGCGCGAATCCGGCGGCAACGCGTACTATTTTTATTTTTATCCGACGACTATCCATACGTTAATCTAGTAGATCTGAAGTGCAGTTAGAGACGTACTGTACATTGACCGACCTTCAGGTTACGTGTTTGAACACGCTAGTCTTCGATAAGTTACGTATTAATTAAACAACCGTAACAAAATTAATGCGTCATCTGCTATCACCCTAGTTATTGATAGTTAAGTAGTTTTGTTTTTAGTTTTACATTCTTTTTTAGCTTTCGCTTCTCAATAGTTACTGTCTAAACCTGTATGATAGTTTTTACTTTTTTTGCCCGTTCCAAGCCATTAATTCAATAAACGCCGTTATTATTTTCACCGCAAATAAATCAAACGATAAATTTATTAACAGTCAATCAGTCAAATGCAAAAAACCTGTTACAAAACGTGAAGGTACAAAAATTTATAGCGGAGGATTTGGACAACGGACGGAACAAGTCTAATGTGAAAATGGTGTCAAAATCTACTGCAAAAATATTTGGACCAGCGGTCAACAAGAATAATTTACAATGTTTGTACAAAAATTTTTAGGTCATGTGCACTAAAAATGTGAGCAAGTGGGCCGCAACTTATGTACAGTAACCATAGTTAGGAAATGTTACTATAGAAAAATGTCAGTGAAGCTGAATAAATTTTGAGCGGAAAATGCTTCCGAGGAGAACCCTAAAGTGCTCTCCAATGGTGTTATCGGGCTAATAGCCGACATAAAATCCTCGGTCGACGAATTCATTTTCGATTCTTCCTTGACATCCGACGACGCTTGTCGACCGAAAGAAGACGAGTTGCAAAGCATGGACGACGATTCGAACGGTATGGTTTCCCACGAGCTGTAGCCCGCCGTCGATGCGGCGATCATTTCGTCGGATGTCGGCTGCGCAGCAATACGAGCTATTTTCTTCGCCGGCTCGAACTGAACTTGCGCATCGGTCGAAGCGAACGCAGCAACAATTTTCGCCGCGGAAGCTTGGCTTTTTGTAACGGTAGACGCGCCCGAGGAATGAGCCTGGCCGTGAGTCGGGGGCGAGGGCGGGCACGGTATGCGATGGAACTTCAACAAATTCTCCAACTCTCCGATACGTTTGACCATCGTCGAATTGGCGTTCTTGACCGATCGAGACTCGTCGATCACTTGACGTATACGATTTTGATTCCGATGCAGCAATCGTATGTAATCCACGGAGGCTTTCAAAATGGTGCCCTTGTTCAACTTCATCTCTTCGCGCCAGCTTTTCGGCAGCAGCGTGGCCAATTCTTTGATACGGTCGTTGATATGATACCGTCGACGACGTTCGATCATATTGTGTACGTCTTTTTTTCGACGTTCGCGTATTATCTCTCGGGCCGTACGTTTGTTGGTGATGGCCTGGTGAACGACCGACGCCGGGGCGTTATCGGTTCCGAAGTAACTGTCCAGACCGTTGGCCAGGAACGATTCAACCTCGTTGCTGGACCCATCGTCGACGCCCATGTTGAGATCGGCCGCGGCCGAATAAGCTTCGGAGTTACGCTCGTCGTCCAACGAGAGAAGTTCTTGAATGATCATGTCGTCGAGTTCGTCGCTATCTTCCTCGCCGCTGAACTGATAAGACTGGTCCATGATGGCCACCGCCCCTTGACCACCGTCGGCGGCGGTCATCTTTTGCTCTTCAACGGCCGAGGCCACAGTTTGATCGCCGTCGACTATGCTCGACGATCCGCTAGATTTCGACGACCAGTCCAACGATACCAAGGAGCCATCCAAAGTGAGGTGTTTGAGACCCATTACGCCTATGTCCAATACAAAAAAGTGTTTGTAAAAGTGTAAAATATCAAACAATAGTTGCCGGACGATGATTTTAGGTTTTCATCTAAATTTGGAATCAACAACGGACTTATATATACTTTTTTGCCACACGTTCGTGAACAACCGTGAAATTCGCAAACGACCTCGGGCGACGGGTTTTTGGCCGTCGAAACCGGCCTAACTATGTCGAAACTGAATTCGTAAGGGTAACTATTGGTCTGGAATGTTTTTCATGTGCAGTCGCCTTTTCTGCCCGATTTTAACAAACCTCGTACGCTCTTTAATCAATTTTCATAAAAATGACAAACACGACTGTCGTCGCATCGACGACGTACAAAAGAAATATTGTTTCGCTTGTTTGTTTGTTTTCTCTCTCTCTCTCATTCGATTAATACAGTACGTTTTTGTTTGGGATTCGTGGGTGGGCGGTCGGCGTGCAGTTGTAAACTTTTGCTCGTTAGCGAGCACGGTAGTATCAATTAAAACGAGAAAATCGTGAAACCCTTGTGGAAATGTTTTTCGACTATGAACATTTGCCGCAAGAGCACGTTCGGCGTCGAATTAGTAATTTTAGGTGCACATTTACTGTTTCATATGGAAAGGCGGGGGTTGTGAGTGTTAGGGCTGGTCGGTATAAACCTGCCAATCACGAAGACTAACACTGTATTATTTTAGGCGTACTTATTGACAGTGATAGTAATTCGGTCTATTCATTTTCGACCATCATTTTTAATTAAAAGTGCATGATTTGAAATCACACGTAGATAAATGATATAGATATTGATTGAGATAAGAGATTGTCTGTACAAGCAGGTTTTTTTGTTTAAAGAACTACTGTACCGCGCACTAAAAATAAACATCTCGTCAAACAAACACGAAAAAAGTACTTCAAATGAAGGGAAAAAAACAAGTCTTTTATCCGAAACTGGGGAAATGTTACTTGAAAATGATCGAAAGTGTGTTTGTTTCTACGCAATTTTTGTTTTTGTAAAGATGACCTTGAGCTAAATGTAATATTGCCATGCGTTTAGATATTGCATAAAACACATTGTCTTTGCCAGTTAGCAAGTTCAGATATTAGCTAGAGCAGTAAACTTAGCTCCCCTAGGAGTCGCTTTGTTAGAAATGTTAGATCTATTTGCAAAATATAAAGGATAAAGGATAAAGGTCATTAACTCTAAGGTCCATTCACAATTGCAAACTGAAAAAGATTACAAGAAGAATGATTTGCAAGTACGGCGGAAAACGCAATCTTGAACCACTTACACTTTAGAAAATGGTCGACTTAGCCTGTAAAATGACTAGGTGAACCATTTTGCAAAGTGTAAGTTGGGCAATATTTGTGCTTCCGCCATACTTGCACATCATTCTTACTGTAATCTATTTGAGTTTGCCGTTGTGAATGGACTATGAGTAGAATGTACCCCGTATCTTGTAGCACTGTCACTGAAACATGTTACAACTTATATTCAATGGTGAAGAATTTCAACAAGCTACCTAGTATTTTTAAGCAAGCATTTTTATGTTAACGTGTCCTGTATTTATTTTTTCGAATAGTTTGTACAACCTTTTCAGCCAGGAATGTTAACGAACTAAACAAGCACCCGACAGCTAAAATAAAAAGTAAACTAAACATCGACGACATAGGCATCGGTCTGCGATCATCGACAGGGCCCATCTTGCACACCAGATCCTTCTTGACATAAGAATAATACAACTTCAGGTGCCATCCCGTATCGTAGAGACTTCGAGAAAACATGTTCAAAGTTTTCTTGAACTTAGAATTCTTCTGCATCGGAAAATGGAATCTGTCGGTGTAACCAGAGGAGATAGTAGTATAGAGACATTGGCGGTTATAATTTGTAGCGCTCGCGAATGCCGCTTCGGTGGTAAACCAAACTAAATATTTGCTCTCATCTTGTAATATATCGTCGACTATGCCTTCCGGCGAAGGATTGACGATGGGACCATGTATCTCCAGCGCTTTCATAATTCTCGCAAACTGCTCCACTTCGGTATTGTTCAGCATTGTTGTGAAGCTGCTGGACTTCGAAGTGAGCACCAATCGACATTCATATCGTTCCAGACATTTCACGAACGTATTGAAATCTCTGAACGGATAATCCAATCGCGATTGAAGGAGAAACGTCAGCAGATGACCGGAGTAAATACCGGAAACAATTAACACGGATACCGCCCAAAATGCGATTAAAATTTGACTACCGGCTTGACGTACTTTCATTTCGGGGTTTTGATTCGTGAAAAGAGCGAACGAGTCCAAGCAATTGCGAAGAGTCTTCGAAAGGCATTTGCCGCCGAAAGACTTATATTCGGCTAGCGCGGTAATGACGGCAATGACGAACATGCAGATCAAGAGGCACAGCCAAACGTTCCAATGAAGAGCCATCAGTCGACGGAACGACAACTGTGGTAGTTTCGGCGTGCGGAACACGAGCACTAGCTCCATGAAAAATAGCGTAGGACTGAAGTCAATCATGAGACTCCGCTCGGGAGTCGCGGTGAGCACAGGCACCGACGTATCGATGATACCATCGCGAACGTGCTCGATAATTTGCGACCATGACGAATTCATGGTTTCGTTCACCGGCGAATCGACGTAAACGCACGTGAGATTATAGCTGGAGCACAGCAACCGAATGCTGTCCATTATGAAGCCAGCTTTCTTGCACTCTCTCCAGCATTCGTTTATGAATGGAGGAAAAGGCAGAACGCCGATCTTTATCTCCATTTTGCTTGCTACACGAAGCGCCGGTGAATGGCAGACTGAAGGTTTAACTGAAAAAAAATTGGAGAGCCTAGAAAAAAAAACCTTTTTCAAAAGTCATTGAACTGACGTTAAAATGGAAAATAATTTAATAATTTTTAGTTCATTTGGCAAAAATGATCGAATGGTGAACGATCATATATCTCGCAAGAACAAGTATTCGTAAATGCTTGTTCATCAAAACAAGAAGGCAAATGTTTGCTAACTGTATGCTAGATATCGCGACTGCGCTTACCATTTAGACAGCGAAGTACGATGAAACATGATTAATCTTTCAACTATTAGCACATTAGCACAAAGATATTTTCATGTAGTGATAAATGCAAATCAACTTTATAAGTCTTTGCAACGATACACAGGGTATTAACATACCAGGTTTTTTTTTATTAAATTTATATTTATAAATTTATTTATTTATTTATTCTATTTTAAATTGAAACTAGTACCCAGCATGGGCACTCAATCAAAACTCAAACTCAATTAAATTAAAAAAATGGCTGTTTTTGAATTTGAGTTAATCAATCAAACACAATCAAATTATTTAGAAATTGCTCACTCAAACTCAAACTCAATCAAAATATTCGGTTTTCTGTTCGAGTATGAGTAAATCAAATGCCATATTTCCTCGAAAGTTAGACCTGGTCTACCTTTTTTTCAACATTATTAAAAGGGTCTAACTTATTTTCAGGTATCAAATCAGCCTGGCTTACTTTTTAATCCTACATGCGACAAAGTGATTTCAACACAAGAAACATTAATTTCTAATTTCTTTTAGAATTCAAATTCAATTTCTTCATCTGTATCAGATTCATACTCCAGTCTAATTCGGTATTTAGACAGTTTAAAAATTATCATTGCTGAAGCAGCATTTTAGCAGCAGAAAGCACACTAAAATAATGATTGCTTAGAAATGAAATACGAAATACTTGTTTTCAACTCATGATTCAATAGTTAGACCTAGGTCTAACTATCAAGGGGGTCTATCTTTTTTTCAACTTTATTAAAAGGGAGTCTAACTTTCGAGGGGATTTAACTGTCAGAGGGGGGGTCTAACTATTGAGAAAATATGGTAGTTTAAATTTGATGTTCACAAGGACTCCGAAGATGCTTATGGCATATCTAGGTTGTCTGCAAAGTTCACTATACCAGAATTATTTGATTTTAGGAGAATTTATTTTTCTTTCAATTTTTTAACATCTCTTTTTCCGCTGAATAATTACAAAGCTATTAATTACATTTTCCTAAAAATTTTAAGAAGATGTGGATCTAGTCGAGTATTGGCTACATCAAACGTCCTATCCACTGTTCAGTGATTTTGCTTTCGATTATGTGGTGACCCCAGTTCATCTTCATCCATTGAGTCTGTGTTTTCGCATGTCGGTTTTGTATGTCCTGGAATGCGCAGTCAATTATCGCCTGAAAATTTGGAATCGCAGGTGATTATAAAAACAAACTAAAGCACTTTGAAATGAATACAATGTCTTTTGTTGCTGTTGAAATAAATGCTTATGTTTTATGCGTATCCAAACTTGTATTGTCGCTATAATGTATGCACACTATAATATATGTGCTCACTCAAACTTAATCAAAAGAAAAATTTTTGTTTGCTCAAACTTAAAATCAATCAAATTTTTGAGAAGATGCTCAATCAAACTCAAACTCAATCAAATAAAAATAATTTAAGTGCCTATGCTGGACTAGTACATACTTTATTCTGGCTTCTGCACAGCTTCGTTAAGGGTCTGGGTGGCGCAGTGTTATACTGCTCACCTACGACTTAAAGCTACCTGATATCAAATTCTGTTTAGTAATGTGATCAATCCCCACCCCCAGAACTACCTCTGTCATAATCTTTTGTGTTGATTTCGAAGGGGTCTCACCCAGAGATTATTCTCGAGGAGGGGGAGGGGTTACTTTTCAAGGGGATGGATTATTTATTTACAACCTTGATAACTTATGTATTGATGTTGCGAATAATAATTGCATGAAATATTTTACCAATCGAAACTTTTTAACTAAGTGCGACTAAAACTTTAACGAGTGATATTATGTATACCCCAAATAAACAAGACGCTTTTGTAAATTTCTTCATGTTTGATGCTTATAAAAAGTATCAGCAAAAGGAATGAAGACATTTTACCTGCACCTCTAGCGCTAAATTCAAATATAGGGATGGCTGATTTTGAGGGGGGGAGGTTATGTTATTTCGAGCGGTATGACTCGGGAGTCGTTTATGGTAGGGGAGGAGGGAGCAGGGGTAAGTGGCGTGTATATAGTACATTATGACAATTCTTGTTTGATATCTTCTGTTAACAGCCATCTCTTTAGGTGTGCCCATCTCTATGTTGTACAAATTCGTCCAGAATGACTAAAATTTTCTTTGGAAGGAACTATTCAATAAATCCTGGTATTTTTCCGCTTTGTGTAGGGACCGTTCTCTTGTTTACAGAATGGTCCACAGTGCGTTAAAAAAAATGTTTGTGAAATGTACAGCATAAAAAAATAAACTGAAATATCACAAATATATAAAGGTTCACTGATTTTATTCGTTTGCGTTCAAAGGTTCGTCAGTAATAAACATTCTGTACAAATAAAAACAAAATCGTCGCACCAAGATACAAAAACAATAAACGAGAGCAACAAATATAACAATAAAAAAAATTATCGAAAATAAGCTGATTGCGCCAGAAATTTCCACAGAGTCGACGAAGCGAAGACCATTTTTGGATGGAACTTTCAAGTTAATGGTTACTTTTACCGGCTTTTCATTTTCTGCGAATGTCTCTCGATTCAACGCAAATTTGGAATAAAAGAATATTTTCGAACCTGAAAAGCATTCAAATTCAGAGTCTCGATTCAATGTTACATTCATATTCAGATTTATTCTCATCGAAAAGTGAGTTAGTGTGATTCAATCTGAATCCGTGTTGGGCTTACCTGATTGATGAACGTTCGAGCAATGTTGTGATAATACGTCCCATTTTATACTTTTTACAGGCATTTTTCGAAACCTGCTTTCGCAGTGGTCGATGCACTGATAAAACCCAACGTAACTCCTGACAATGGCAAACGAAGTTATTTTTACTTTTATTACGTCGAATGAAGTAAAGAGATCTTCACTGACCAACACATAGTCAACTTCGAAAATAAATTAAAATTGAAATCGTGTTTAATATCTCCAGTGACACCAGTGGTCAACTGTCCGCGACAACTTTTCGTGCATACGGCGCTTGATAAAGCGTCGGCTCGATCAATTATCGTGACGAAAACGAAGAATATAACAATTAACATTATTCGTCTGAAAAACTCGACCTCAACTCGTCTACTACCTATACGACGAACGAAAAACAAAAGTTGGATTCATCAAACGCCTCCCTCATCTTCGGTTCGGTGGCTAGCCCGAGCTCCTCGCCCTCGTGTGCGGGTGGATGGATGGAAAGCGAATGAAATTAAAAGAAAATGTCGGTTAAAACAAAGTTGGGAGTGCTGAAAGAGCCACGATTTATCGCCAGATGCGCTCGTTTATCATTCACGAAAAATCCAAGAGAAATTACTTTGAACAGTTGCCCCCGGGAGGGGTGGGGGCTCAAATTACCAGCGCCCGTTGGTCAGTGCAACTAACCATCGCCGTAAAGGTAGGAGCCGACGTGCCCACACAACTTATTTCTGCACTTTTCAGCTTTGTACATATTACTTTATAGTTTTGTTAGAACTCAGTTTTTGCTCGGAAATGCCTCGGCGGCGGCGTAAAATCGATGGGTTTTCATTTCGATTAAAGTGCTCTCGGCTCATAAGATCCACATGTTGACAATTCTAATTATATATAAAATTTAATTGAAGTGCATTCGTAGTTCGTATACTGGTCGAGTCTAATACACTATAGGGCTCATTATCGAACCGACTCTCATGCGCAGATTCAAAAAGTTGATGAGCAGGTACCCGAGAGTCGTCGTCATGACTATAAATATCAATACAAAATTACATTATTTTCATGAAATGGTACCTAATTAATTTACGGTGAATGTAAATAGCCAAAGAAAATTATAATGCAAAGTTTATTAGGAAAAATAAAAAAAAAAAATTCTAAGTCTAGCGACAAGAGACAGCCGCTGATTTCAAAAGAAGATTCGCACATGAAAACCAATCTGAAGAAGACGACAGTTCAAGATCCTAGCGCACAAAACGATGGAGAAGGTGACGAAAATGGCGAAAACAACGATGAACTCGGTAAAATTTGATTGTGTGAGTTAAATAGGGTCATATAAGCAATGCAAAATCGAATGAACGAACAAACGAACGAACGAACGAACGAACGAACGAACGAACGAACGAACGAACGAACGAAAGAACGGAACCCAACGGAACCCGACAGAAGCAAATGGTAGCGAATGGGACCCAATAGAACCAAATGAAACCCAAAAGAACACAGTGAAACCCAGTGAACACACCGGAACCCAACGGTACTCAACTGAAATAGAAAGGAACTCAATGAAACCCAAAGGAACCCGAAGGTATCCAACAGAATCCAATGGGACCCGATGGAACCCTAGGAACCCAATGGTATCCAACGGACTCCAACTGAATCCATTGCAACCCTGCAACTATGGAACCCAATATAACCCAAAGTAATCCAACATAACTCACTAACTAACTTATGGTGCCCATTGTAACCCAATGGCACCCAACGGAACTCGTGGGTCCAACTGAACGAGTTACAAAACAATTTTATTTCAGACCACCATCATGCAACTAGAACGGTTGTACAGCACGAGCAAGTGATTGCCGTTATCATCCATCGTACCGATCGTATAAAGAGCAAGTTGTACATATCGCATCCGACCGTGAAGATTCACGTGATCAATTCCTCAACCGGCGAATATTTGAAGAAATCCATCATGCGAGCGCCTGGATCGTACAATTTCGAAAAACCTACAGTCGACCATTTACTACCACTGATGACGAAACCGTCGAATTTTCGTTCGGATGATATGCAAAGTTTTCCGGTATGGGAAGAACTGTTACTGTTCAACGAATCTTACGACTACGTAACAAAACCTGAGAATCAAGTTTTGTTCATATTTGAGGTTAGTTCCTGAAGATCACTTTTTTCAAATTTAACCCCGAAACTACTTGTAGATGCTTGATTTTATGTCGATGGAAGCCTTGAAATCGCAAACGAATATCAGCCAAATCAACAGCGAAGACGGCGCATCGGGGTGGTATCGGATAGCGTGGGCCTTTCTCAAAGTACTCAAGCACTTGCAGCCGATTTGCAAGCGGGGGCATAAATTTGCACTAGCTAGTTTGCTTGCCGAACTGTTTCTGTGTACATTTCAGGTTGTTGGAAGTTCTGGCGAAGTTAACATTGGGAAAAAACTGCGACTGCAACTGTACAGAGCACCGAAGAAAACTCGTATGAAAGATGATCAAAAAACAGAAGTAAGGACTATTGTTTGCAATGCGATATTTGAAAGCCTATTCATCGAAATTACAGTATGCTTAAGGTCTTTCACTGGTATAAGCACTTGCCAAAAATCAAATATCCGGGTAGTTTGTACGTGACTGTGAAGCAGACGGTGCCACCAGGGCACGTGCCTCGAGTCACTCGATCCATGTTCGCCATTCAGCCCGAAGGAGCCGAAAGTGGAACCATGATCGGACTGGACAAAATCGAAGAGAAGTAAGAAAAATCCATGTCTCCCTTTTCTAAGTGTCGTTGATCGTGATAGTTCTTTAAGCTCGGACGAAAAAATAGAAGATATATATTTATGGAGTCGCCTGCCAGGTCAGCCATGCAAAGTGCCTAACAAACAAATATTATCACTGGCCGCGGGGAAATTGGGCTGTTTTTCTGTACAGTTCTCTACAAATGGACGGTAATATCAAACTGCCCGCGAATCTGTTGGCAAGTAATTATTTTTATATTTTAGATTGCTTGCATGCGGTGGCTGTGAAAGTCAAAGAAAATATCCGATATTTCTTTACTCGGTATACTTTTTATTGTTAAGACTTGCAACAAAAGTTGCATGAGTTGCAGAGCTTGCAACAATATTCATCATTTCAGACGTGTTTCACTTTAGATACCCGATGGTATGTCAAAAGGCATTTGTTTCGGTCATGTCAATTTGGTTTACGAGCTAAAATTCAATTTAAATTCCGATCTCCTCCTCTCAGCATCTGCCGATTGCACAGCAAGGTAAATCAAGACATCAAGACATCATGGCGAGTCATCATGCTTACATCAACTTATCATTAGGCTTTGGGAAGTCAGCACTTGTTTTTGCATACAAACTTTTCCTCATACGACCTTCGTCTATTGCGCCAAGTTTCATCCTGCCAACGAAAGCCTGATAATCACGGGATGTTTCGACAAACGGATTCGGATTTGGAAAACTGTCGAAAGTGTTGAAGGACAAGTCAGTGTCTGTCCAATGAATTTGCTCGTTTTCACATTTGTTTCACACGTCGTGTTTTTTGCTTGCAGGTTATTCAAGAATTGGAAATGCATGTTGGCTACGTGAATGCCATGTGCATTTCGATCGATGGTTTGACTCTGTTTTCCGGTGATGGATCCGGGTACATCCGGATTTGGGATACTCGCCCGCAGTCAGCTGGGCGATGGGCATTGCGAAAAGAGATAAAAGAAGATGAGCTAATTGTAGGTCCACGCTACCAATACAACACTGGCTAATCTGGCAAGTTTTTTTGTTTTTCTTGATTCAGGGCAAGCCTATCAACAATTTGATATTGCACCCGGATGAGAAACGATTGTTCATCCAAAGTCGAGACGGTGTGATAAGGACATTGGATTTGAGAGCGTATGATTTTAAAAGTTGCACCATCCAGGAACTTTGGTGATCAAAATTTTGTTTTAGTTATGCATTGAGACATCGATTTACTGGCTTGGAAAACAATCGCATGCACGTTCGTTGCACTGTTACGCCATGCGGAACGTACTTGTTCGCCGGAAGCGAAACTGGCAAGGTGATCGTGTGGCACATCCAGTCAGGTATTTAATCATATCTGTCAAAATTTCTCATAAGTATGTAAATAAATTTGTAGGTAAAAAAGTAACAGAATACGACAACCTGCGAATCGGAGAGCATCCGATCACAAGCGTGGCATATCACTGGCTGGACCACATAGTTACCTTTGCAGTGTTTGCCGAAGCACAACTAGTGCTTGTTTACAAATATGATAGTTCAGGTTAGTCCGTGGCCTGGTTGACAAATTGATAACACTGATAAGAAGAAATTGACAACACTGATAAGAAGAAATTGACAACACTGATAAGAAGAAATTGACAACACTGATAAGAAGAAATTGACAACACTTGCTATTGATTTTACAGTTGCTGACCTTGACAAAGAGGACGCGAGCAAGTTGATTGATGTCCAACCAGCTAAACCGAGCTTCGATCCAGATTTCTCAGTGGCCAAGCTGTTGGAGGAGCACAAAATCCTGTTGAAATACGAAATCGCCTCCATGCCCAAAAAGTCTCAGCCTACAGTCGTTATCACGTCGGACGATGGCGATGATGCAAAACCGTTGGAACCTGTACAAAATACGGCTGCAACTCGGAAATCAAAAGTTATCCCGAGTCCGAGACGAAAGGTGATTGATCAGTGACGCTTTAGTCTTTAGTCGCTTTGTTTTTACGCTATTTTTGTTTTTCAGACAGTGAGTTTCAAAAGTCCATCGCAGAGCCCGGAAGTGGCTCCAAAAAGCCTATCGGTGAAGCCAGAGATCCAAATCGTTGCTCCGAAGCCGTTGAAAATCCCGAGCCTAGCCGACGAGGGACGACAACCATCTATGTTGGAAAAAACGTTTTCCATCGAATCCCAGGAGGAAGAAGACGAAGAAGATGCCGACGAAGGCGATCCAATTCCGTCGGAACAAGCCAAAATCCCCGAAGATCCGGAATCGCGAAGTCGACAGGAATCTCAGGAACAGGAATCGCCTACCGTGTTGTTCGCGGTGAAAGCCAAGCACAATTACTCGGCGCAGAACCAAGACGAAATTTCGTTCAAGTCTCAAGACCTGATCAACGTCGTCTCCAATGAGAATTCCAACTGGTGGGTGGGATTTGTGGAAGAAGGCAAGGTCGGTTATTTTCCGTCCAACTACGTCGAACACGTCGAACAATTAGAAACTGTCGACGAAGAGCAAACAGATGTAGTTGAACTGTAAACACAAATATACAGTCTAAAAATAAAATCAACTTATTCGTTGTCTGAAATTGGTGCCTATGGCGTCACTGGCTGAAGTGACGTCACTTCTGGAGCCGGGATTGTTGACATGACGTCACTTGCTGAAATGACGTCACTTTTGGAAGGCAGGGATGTTTGACAAATCATCACTTCTGGAAACCAAGGACTGTTGAGATGACGTCACTAGCTGAAACCACTTCTGTTGACTGAGGTGAACAAACTATTAACAATTACCCTGACGGCTGCGATGCGATGACGTCACTGTCTTGTTGACACCAACGTTTTCTTTATACTGTTTACAAAACATGACCATGCTGGAAAAGGAAAATTGCCCGACGTAATTTGTGTTTTTGGGCGAAGAATGTCTGCGCTCAAATATACAAACAAATTGCGACTGTCAAAATGAAGGCGTTCGAATGCGTTTTTGTCCATTTTAAAAATACTAAGAAAGTCGTTAAAACGACTGAGAAAACAGGTTGTATCCATCCATAGTTGAGTTTCAATCGTGCAAAAATGTTATTCGACAAACACACATTTTCTTCAAAACGAAAATAAACTACTCCCCTAGGTCTCTAAATGATCATGAGTGTTAACAACGAATATCCCCCGAAGAATTTTTAATTGCGAGCCCAGAAATTTCGTGTTTCATTATATATTTATATCTACATATATTTTTTTAATTTTGAAAATGTTCAATACAACAGCGGTTAGCTCGTCGTCGTCGATGTCTAATTTTTCGATCTCTAATTTCTCCCTGCGGCTGTGCTTTAATAATAGTAACGTGACCGGTGAAAAAACTCTGCTACAAACCATCGACTACCTGCTCATGGGCCCGCTATTATTCTTCGTGATTATCGTCGGCTTCACTACGAACGCTTTCTGTATTTTTGTATTCGGTCGAAGTTTTCGAGCCGTGAGGATTCACTTCTACCTGCTGGTGTTGGCCATGTGGGACGTGTCGCTGGAGATCGGAACATTTTTCACGTTCGCACTGCCCACGGTGATTTACGGCAATTTGGTACTGTACGGCTACTATTCGCAAGCATTCCCATTTTTCTACTTCTTCTCGAACGTGGCCCGTAATGGTTCGGTGTGGATCGTTGTAACGGTAGCTTTGGAACGGTATTTCGCTTTGTGCCACCCGTACAAATTTCAACTGTGGAACACCGAGAAACGCGTCTATGTGCTATTGTCGCTCGTAAGCTGCTTGGCTTTCGTGTACGGATTACCGAGATTCTTCGAACTGTCGACCGGCGAATGCCAGCATCCGGATACGGGTTCGGTGGTTCCGCTAGTGATCCCAACCAAATTGCGAAATAATCCGTATTATTGGGTGATTTATCGTGTCGCCGGCGGCTTCATCTTCTATTCGATAGGCCCGTTCATATTTCTTACGTTTCTCACGATACGAATCTCGATGGAGATCGGTAGGTCTGAAAAGCGTATGCGCGAAATGAACAGGAAGACGGGTCGACGAGAGTCGAAACTGTACAGATTTATCAAAAGCCTGCGCGAAGGCGAGGGCGAGGGTGGCGAGAAGCAGAACGTCAATCATTGGATGCACGTGGCTGTGATTACAAAGTTTTTAATATTTCACAGCGCTCCGACCGTGTTGGACATCATCGCTCAGATCGACAAGGAGCTAGTGTTCTCCGAACCCGGTTATGTCGCCGGTCACGCTTCGAATTTGATGGTTGTGTTGAACAGTTCGTGCAACTTTTTCATCTACTGGCGCACAAGCGCTCACTTCAAGCGAGACTTGCTGCTGTGCTTGCAACGGCGAAAGCCTCACGATACGTATTTCACGTGACATCCTCATTATTTTCGCTGTTCGTAACCAATTTATTTCTTTACTAAATTTACGTTCCATTTGAATATGTTTACTTGTATGTATATATTTTTATTTTCGTTTATTAGACGTGTTGTAGTAAATAAATGTTCAATGACCGGAGCGGCTTGACGTTGTCAGGGGTAGATTTGAATCCTTGCGCTTTCCAAGCCTTGAGCAAGCTATATTACTCACTGGCTGTCTTTCATTCTGTGCTCGCATTTTCTTATAACAGGTGGTCCTGCCATTCATGTCAGTTGCCCTCAGGCAACTGACATAAACAATAACGACAGACAAACTGTTACTATTTTATTCCTTACAGCGAATTAGCCGCAACATGAAATGGAAAATCACTGGAAATGAATTTTTTGCAAGTGGATGGTAAGTACACTCCCTTCCACACACTCGCTACACTCCCAGAAGATTTATCTCTGCAATTCCCTTTTCACTCGGTGTAATAAAGAAATCATAATTGTTGAGTTATCGATAAATAAGCAAAAACGTGAAAATTTATCTCTTTTTATTTCTCTTCGTTTAAATATCACATAAATTGCCGACCTGGGAATCCGGATACCCGTGCGTCTGTAAAACTTGCACATCTTTCCACAAAATCTAAACTATAGTTACAGACTATAAATTTTAATGAAACCAAAGTGTCAACAGTTTGCTGCATGACAAGTTTGGAATAGGTAAAAATGAAAACCTATATAAATTTCCTTATTTTACAAAAAGTCATCGTGCTGCCCGTTGTCTTTCGATTTTGCTATCGCAGCAAATTTCGAATCATTGGTCACGATGAAAGTATTTTTATTTTTGAATGCTTCGGCAGCGGTGCTCTTCGTCTTCGCACAAGCAAAAACGGATGCGCCACTGACTGTGACAAAGTCACCGAAGACTGACAACACAACCAGCGCTGATACATCTTATGTGCCACTGGATTACGAAATTCAGTCGCTGGCTGTAATATCCAACGATACAGCACCGGTAGACCCCCCGCTACCACCGTCCGGTGGTGCGCCACCGCCTGGTGCTGCAGCCGGTCCAGTTGGAACCCCCGGCGTTGTCGGTACGCCCAGTCCAAATAAGAAATTGCCTCTGAAGAAGAAGCTTTTGGGAGCAGCGCCGGTGCTCGATGCGAAATGCAAACAAGCCGATATCGACAAATTGAAACAGAGGAGCGCCTTCCTGGCCAAGCAATACACCAACGACCAACTGGGAGTTATTTGCAAGAAGGAACAGAATTGGCAAGAAGTCGCGGATCACGCTGGGCAAGCGCCACGCGGTGTTCTTGCGGCGCCGGTACCGGGATTGACGGAGGATCAAGCCCATTTCATCGACCACATTAGATCTTGCGTAGGAATAGATTGTTTTCAAGGCGAGAAGCTCGTAGCTATGCCACCTCCGCTGTAAGTTACTGGTTGAGCAGAAGAAGAAGAATCGAATAGAACCCGATTCATTCAATGGTTCCTTGTGTTTTTTTTCAGTCCTCCGAATGTTAATTTCACTGGCGAAGAGCCGGACACGGCCGGGCAAATAGGTATTGCAGGCGTACCTGGACCTCAACCTCAACCGGCTCCAGGTGCGGTTGCAGCTTCGACGTGGCCGCGAGTTAGAAGGAGGGAGTACCGAACCTTAACCGATTATGAACGATACTTATACCACTGGGCGTTGAACGCTTTGAAAACATCGACAATTGATGGCATTTCGAAATACGATTTATTGGTATCGTATCACGCGCCGTCGACATCGCCTTCGGCGCATTGGGGTTGCTCGTTTTTGCCGTGGCATAGAGAATTTTTGAAACAGTAAATGCAGATGAACCTATTTGTCGAACTGTAATTTAACTGCGTATTCTTCGTAGGCTCGAAGTGGCGTTGCGACTCCAATATGCCAATGTATTTTTGCCTTACTGGGACTCTTCGTTGGATAAAGGCTTGCCGACTCCCTGCGATTCGGTTTTTTTTTCGGATGGCTTCATGGGCGGTAGCAGCGGTAGGGTGACCAACGGCCCATTCGCTGACTGGAGAACAACGAGCTCGTACGACGGATCAAACGAAGCTCATATCGTTCGCCAATGCGGTAACGGCGGTGATTTGTTCTCGCAGGACGCCATAACCAACATCATGTCGAAGACCAGTTTCAAGGATTTCTGCTGGTGCAACGACCCCGTGTTGGAGTCCGTGCACGGCATGATCCACAACTACGTCGGTGGGCATATGACGCAAATTCCGTTGGCTCCCAATGACCCGCTGTTCTTCATGCACCACTGCTTCGTCGACTACATCTGGGAGGATTGGCGCGAGAAGAAACAAACGCGCGCCCAACGACCAGTGTATCCGGCTGATTATCAAGTGTGCGGAAAAACCCACTACGGCGACTCTCCATTGTTACCATTCAAAAATCTGAAAGTTAAAGACGGTATGAGCAACATCTACACTGACGAATTGTACGATTACGAAGAAAGACCGTCGTGCCAAAAAGGTACATGCTACGGTGACTATTTGTACTGCAACAAGAAAGTCAATCCTCCTCGATGCCTGTCGAAAATCAGAAAGGGCGGCAATTGCAAGGGATTCGAGGGCGAAGCCATTTGTGACAAATCGAAATGTGTTTCAGGAAAATGCGTATAATTTAGGCGTACCTAGTTTTGATTCGTTGTTGTTGTTAAACAATTGCTGGCTAGACAAGTAGTTTGATGTTCATATAGTTGAATTGGTTGTCGCTGATTTACTATACATGCCAATCTAAACTCCAAAATAAAAAACCTCCATAACAATCAATTGTAATTGACCATACAGGTTGATCCGATCGACAGTTTATCGATGCAAGCTCAAGGTTGTATTTGTCAACCAGTTACTCTTGCACCAGCGTTATTGAAACATGTCCTTAAAATTACAAAATAACATCAATCTTGCGACATATACAGTACAACATTTTTGTACTTCGGATAATTTCAACTGTGGTTAGACCTAACAACATAATCCGTGAATAGTCAGTCATTTTGTCAAATTGTATTCAGTAGTTCGATTATTACGGAAATGAAGATTTTAATATTATTACTAACTTTAACATTGGTGCAATCTAAAAAGGAGTCGCATTGGCAATCGCGGAACAGTGATAGAAAAGTGGTATTAGCGAAGAACGAAACGAGCTCCAAACCGCAGAAGAATGAAGAAATATCGAAGTCTTCGTGGAACGAGACTTATTCGGCGTTGGCCAGTGAGATTCAGCTACATTGGGTATCATCGAACGAAACTTTCAATCAATCGGCAAAGTCGGAGATGTGGAATCAGCTCTTTCTACTTTTGCTTCGGGAGGCTGGCCCTAAGCCGGACTCCAAATGTAATCCGCAGGATATCGCTGATATAAAAAAGACGAACGCTGTCATTGCTAAACAATTCACTGATGAGAAATTGGAGGCGGTTTGCGAAAAACAAAAAAATTGGCAAGAAGAGGTGCAAAATGGCAAGAACAGCCAAATGGATGTCATGACTCCGAGTTTTACTCCCGACCAAAGAAAATTCATCGACAAAATCAGATCTTGTATCGGAAGAGAATGTTTCAAAGGAAAAATACCGATTAATGGATCATCCGAGTAAGTTGCTGGTTCTCGTTAATGCGCTCTTCCTTTACGATGTGTTATCAGCAAAAGTATTTTCAGAGGTATTGAACAAGATTATAATGCTAAATATAATCCGGGTGCGCCAGCTATTCCTAGTACATGGTCTAGACTGCGAAGGAAGGAGTACCGAATGTTATCGGACTACGAGCGCAGTACATTCCATTGGGCGTTGAACACGCTGAAGACGTACAAGATTGATGGCGTATCGAAGTACGATTTATTAGTCGAATATCATGCGACTTTGACTGCGCCTCCAGCTCATTTTGGTTGTTCGTTTCTGCCGTGGCACAGAGAGTTTCTGAAACAGTAAGAAAATTGGGCTCGCGTAATGCCTTACGATTGCGCATAGCGATTGAAAGCTATTTTCGCTTTGCAGACTAGAAGTGGCACTGAGGTGGCACAGCAGCGACGTCTTCTTGCCTTATTGGGACTCTACGCTGGACCGTGGTCTGCCGAATCCATGCGATTCTGTATTCTTTTCGGACGATTTCGTTGGTGAAAGCAGCAGTGGACATATAACCAGCGGACCATTCGCCGAGTGGAGGACCGCGAGGTCATTCGATGGATCCGATGATCTGAGCCTGGTTCGGTTCTGCGGCAAGAGTGGAGATTTGTTTGACCCAAAATACGTTGACAGCATATTGGCGAAGACTGATTTCAAATATTTCTGCTGGTGCAATGATGCCAGTTTGGAAATATATCACGGTATCGTACACAACTTCGTCGGCGGGCACATGATGCAAATACCGTTATCGCCGAACGATCCGATATTTTTCCTCCATCACTGTTTCATGGATTACATTTGGGAACAGTGGCGTTTGAAAAAGCAAACGCGCGAGCAAAGAGAAAACGATTATCCACAAGATAAGGACTGTTGCGGAGAAACGTATTACGGTGATTCTCCAATGAAACCGTTCAACGGGTTGAAAAACAGAGACGGCTTGAGCAACTCCTACGCTGACGAGCTGTACGATTACGCCGATAGTCCAACCTGCCCCGGTTACTGTTACGGCGACTATATATTTTGTAGCTCGAAATTTAACCCTCCTCGGTGTTTGTCCAAAATTAAATTGGGTGGAAATTGCGAGGGCTATGATGGAGAAGATGTTTGTTATAAAGGGAAGTGTATTTCTGGAAAGTGTCTGGTTAACTAAAAAAATGGATTGACATCGAGAAGTACATGCTAGGGATTGGCACTCATTTATTGATCACTTACAATTTTTGTCACATCTCGTTCATAGAAAAAATTTTTAGATGATTTTGCACTGACTCCTGTCAGCATGCTACAATAAACATTACAGCAATAAATTTCAGAGACTGCTCTACAGTAATGTCCAATCATTATTGCAAACTCAAAAAAAGATTACAGGAAGAATGATACGCAAGCATGGCGGAAACACAATTAATTGAACCACTTACAATATACAAAATGTTTCACCTAGTGTTGCAGTTACATTAGCAGACGTGAGGACCATTTTGTAAAGTGTAAGTGGTTCAAAATTGTGTTTTCCGCCATAGTTGCACATCATTCTTACTGTAATCTTTTGAGTTTGCAGTTGTGAATTGACAATATTTGAAAGGAATGCGTCTAGTCAGAAATTGATCCGGCGTTACTGGTGCCCCATTTAATAACAGAGGAGTGTTTGATGTGTAATAATGGGCCATTATTGTAGCATTTTAAATGTTGCTGTTTGGTTTTGTTATGCTTATTGCTATAATGTTCATGTTTTTATAATTTTATGCACAATATTAGTGCCTTAAAAGCAATGTTGTAAAAATATCATTGGTAGAAGTAAATGTTTTTCGTATTAGACGGTTGTTTTACGCGCGTTGTTAGCGAAATTTTTTACGAAGCAACTTAGGGAAGCACTATTTTGTGTAAGAAACGCGTAGAGATTCTTTTAGTTACAAGAAAGACCCTAACGGCACAGTTAATGACAACTACCCTAGCGAGCCGCCATGTCAACCAAGGAGGTAGGAAGTTACTGGATAGCCTGAGAGGATAGAGGATTTAACTGTATATTTATTACAGATGAATAATGAAGAAAATTCAACAAGAGGTGAAGCAACAAAGTGGAATAAACTTTTGGTAATGTAAATTCGTCTAAGGAACACATTGTATTTTGCACTATTCATTTTTATTTTCAGAAATTGTTTACATACATTACTGAAATCAAAGAGAGGCGATACGCTAGTCATTCTGCATAAAATTAGCTACAAACAAAAACAGCATGATTTGTTCGAGAATCAATTCAATATGAAATAAAGAATTACGAAAATGGGATATGAATCTGGCATCCTCGATTCAATTTAGTAGTAATCAGCATAAAGTAAAAATCGGAGTAAGAGATATGAGATTAAAGAACCCGGTTAGTTAACATTTCAGATGGGTTGGCATTATGTTCGGTGACTGAAATCGAAGAACATCTTGTAAAAATTTTACCCCGACATACGCACGGATGTATTGGAAAGATGTGGAATTGTTGCCAAAAGATACCATGGAAGACCTATTTAATCCAAATATTGTTATTATTGGGGACAATATGAGCGTGCGGTCGAACTTTCGCGCCTTTCTCGGCATTCTATCCTCAACGGAATAAAAAAGTATTCTCGTAATCAGTGAATCTGAATACAGCAAGTCGATGCTTACGCACGAAATCACTCGACTGTAGAAAAATAAGGAGCATGTATTGAAGTCAAAATTTCAAAATTCTGGTTCCGTTCACGATTTCGATTCTTTTCAAGGTAACCTAGCATCTTCATTTTATAACAAATTCGATGAAATGACTGAGTTGATTAATTGTGACGTCGATCTTCGAAGTCAACATTTTCTATCCATTCCAGAGGTTGAAAAGATTATCTGCAAACAGATTGGAAGTATGCAACCACTTCAGTTACAACCAAGTCATACAAGAGCAGTTTATTTGCTGCAGCAGCAGCATCATCAACGCAAGCGAAACAATGTTATAAAATAATTGAAAATTTTGGTGAAAATTTGACAAAGTAGTATTTGCGTAGATTTTCATAGGAGTGAATGCAAACGCAACTCACAAAGTCATGCCTCGCTTCACAATATGAAAGCTTTAAATCCAGTCCAAATTATTCATTAGGGGCCGTTCATAAATGACATCATCCAAAAATTTCAGACCCCCGCTCCCTCCCCCTTGTCATCACTGTCATCATTGCCCCGTCCCCCCTTAGCAAGACATCCTCTTCGCCTATCCCCTCCCCCCCTTTCATAAAAAAATTGCAAAATTTATGATTGTAAATGAAAAATGTTCTTCACGTACATTTAACTTCATCTAAAATTTCAATATTCAAAATCGTATTCATCATCTAATAAGTCATCAGCATTACAAGTTCCTTTTCCAAGCAAAAATTCCCTTATGCTAGGTATCACGTGCAATTGTTCAACTTCACCATTCTTGAATGAATCAGAGACATCGACCAATTCATCCCCATCATCAATAATGCGATTTCGAGTATGAGCAGATTTGTCATGTTTATGCTTTTCACCTTTCCACTAACAAAGTAGCGCTTGCATTGCATTGCATTCGTTGCATCAAGTCGCTTTGAACTGATGGACAAAACGAATCAAAGGGTATAAAACCATACTGCCAGTTCGGCCAAATTCATCTGCAAACTCGCATGCCTCCATGCCTTTTGAAGTTTCTTTGATCGAGAAAGGAGAAGGGACAAATCCATCAAGAAAAATTTGTCGAAAATTTGATCAAGGTTGGACGGCAGCACAAAGTGTTGTCACATTTAACAATTTGCAGCAGATACCGCGACTGTCTAACGTGGCCATCTTTCCAAATTCGTTGAAGCAACCGAAGTGCAACTGTTTCTACTTTCTGGTCGACTTTCCGAATCGATTTCCATTTCAGCAGTTACAGCGATTTCAACTGCATCACATGAAAAGTTTCGCGTACTCATTGCAGAAATAGACACATTTTTTGTTTCCAAAGCTGCAAAACAGATTTTTATTGAGGGTTTTCGCGTTTTAGCAATTTCTATTAATTTTCTGACATACACACTTAACCTAACACATGTGCACACCTAAAACTAAAAAGTTGCCCTACTTCATCGACTTTGCATATTCTCCTCCACCTTTCTTGACTGTATTCCAAACGACTTGCGCTCATTTGAACCTTTTTTTGTTTCGCTCGCAATATCTGGATAGGCTATTCAGTAAGCTTTTAAAAATGCATTGTAATTAGATTTCACTTTCCATATTTGTTTTCGAACTGAAACTGGAAGCTAGCCAAAAATTTTTTTGCTTCCGGAACTGGAACTGGAACTGAGGAAAAATTTCGGAAGTTTTTTAACACTAATCTATAAAGCTGCGCGGGAATAAATTTTGTGTTTTGCAAACATCCAACAAAAATCAATCTGAATAAAAATGATCACAGCCTATTGTCACTTTCAGAATTTAGTGCGAAAAACTACTTTTCAAGTTTGCACAGCTCAATTCTTATAGTTTAAACCTTTGACGCACTTTAAACTAACACTTTACACTAAATGCTGTCATCATTGCTCATGCTCATCATTGTTGCGTACTGTACACCGGCCGATGTTACTACGTACTGTACACCGGGTCGTATATTGGGACCGATCTATTTGATCTACAGTTACGGCTTGTGCATTG